>JADWQK010000822.1:0-201884 GCA_017933935.1 Sesamia nonagrioides | reverse complement strand
TTAATCCTATAGTACAGTTAACAGCTTAGCCATCAGTATACCAGTAACCTCAGTTCACAACACGACCTCAGTTAACACAACTTATCGCCACATTTCTTTCAGAGACAGAAAATCTTTTAAAACAATATAGAATCTTCATCCACCAATTAAAACACAATCTCAACTCTACAATGTCGTTTGAACAAACTCAATAATTGACAGTTTGACTTGGAAAACGTAAAATATCGTAATTTGTTCGCTGTCTAAGTACTAAGTTCTGAGACAAAACCTACTTAGGATGTCGTTTCAGGAGACACGTTGTTTAGTTTTGTAACTCCAGTGCTCAACTCGAGCAGAGGAATTTACTTAAGTGGATGAAAAGCACAGCTTTACCAAGGAAATGTTTGCGCACTTCAGCGAACACGCTTCATAGATTTTAAGCTGAGCTGAGCAGGTTGAGAAATGAAGTCTTTTTTGTATCTTGTTTTGCAAGATCTGTAGATGTACAGGTAGAAATAAAAGATGACAGTAGCTTAGCGCTAAGCATAGCGACGCAACTGCCACTACCAAAATTACACTACGGAATTTCTGTATGATGTTTTTTTTTTTAATAATTATAAACCAGTGCTTGACTGCAATCCCGCCTGATGGTAAGCAGTGATGCAATCGTTGATGGTAAAGCGCACCAGTTTTTTAAGCCTATTCACTTAAAAAACTTAGGAATAAGAAAGATGACGGCAGTCGAGCGAGGTGATGCAATGTTAAATCCAAGACCAACACGACCAAACGATGCTGCGCTAGAGGGAAATTGATCTAGAAACTCTCCACGACCAAACTCCCGACACAACAACGTTTGGCGCATCAAATGTACCCGCCGCCACACACGCAACACAACTGCTCGGGGACCTGTCCTCCGTACGGCTTCACCAGACTTCATGCCAAACACGACGAATCGCTTGGCGGCAAGACTTTGTCTGGTGGGTGGTAACTTCTGCCGGCAGCCGTTATGGCCTACCACCGAGAAAAAAATTTAAATAGAAAAAAAAATCTACAAAAAAAAAACACGTCGTGTTTTCGAACTGTTATGCGTTCATAAACATTTCATAGGTCCAGTAATAAAAACAAACGGTAAAGACACAGTAACATCCCACCCAATTAAAACGAACAGCGAAACAAAATGCAGCTCGCAATTGTTTTATTCAACCAAAAGACGATGATTTTATTTCATACTCCCGTGCTGTGTATGTTTGTGCCAAACGCCCGCAGGTGACTGAGCAAGGCATACAGGCAGAGCAATACGCTCCAATAGATTGAATAATTAACTTACCCACGCGTTTTCAAAACTCTCACCAAAAAATATTGCATACGAATGAGTCATCGGGAAAAAATGTGCGGAGTAAATTGGTTACAATGCGCAAAACGTGAAATATTCTTTCTTTAGATATTGACGTTAGCAGGATATTATTAACAGAAATCCATACTTAATATTATAAATGCGAAAGTAACTCTGTCTGTCTGTCTGTCTGTCTGTATGTCCGTCTGTCTGTCTGTCTGTTACGCTTTCCCGCTTAAACCTCTCAACCGATTTTGATGAAATTTGGCACAGACAATCTTTAGACCCTGAGAAAGGACATAGGCTACCTTTTATTGAAAAATTTGATATTCCCGAGGGAAATTTATAAAGCGCGATATAAGCGAACTCCACGCAGGCGAAGCTGCGGGCGGAAAGCTAGTGGGTTCATACTTCCATGATTGGAAATTAAATAAATAAAAAACCAGAATGTAATGAAAAGATGTCTTTGCGCGGATATCGAACTGATCAATTATACTGAAGCTCATTCTATTCTCTAGTCCTAGGTACAGTTAGGACATGAGCTAGAACTCCCAAATGCCGAGATCGTTCAATTAACTCTGCCAGCTGAACCGTCTACTAATTAAATGAATGAACAATTAGGTACATAACGTCTGGCTTGACCGGCCATCTTGGATAATCTGCTTCGGTGGTTCTGATCATCATTAGGTTCCCTGTGTGACATTAGCATCAAGCCTTCAAATTAACACAGGATCGAATCCAGCTCGTTAGCACAGCACTATCTCCATACTGTTAGGAAATAATTAAGTGTTTAAGCAGCTAATGGCGCCGGTTCTATTGTTCATATCGACGCTTGAAAGGCAATCATATCTAAGCGACAAAAATTCGTAAATTGAGTTATATACACCAAACGACGCAGAATAATCTGGCGGTTCGAATGGTGTATATAACTCGATTTACGAATTTTTGTCGCTTAGATATGATTGCCTTTCAAACGTCGATATACTAAACTAATTTTAAGTGCTTTCCATTTCGTTAATAAAAGGATAGAAGATAACATTTTAGTTTAATCCTGTCAAATCAAGATACTTCATAAACAATTTAGAAGCGATTACAAACATGGCGACTAAAAATACGCCAGTTTACGTCAGGAGTGCACTAATTTGACAGGTCTAAACTGACTTTTATCTTCTGTCCTTTTCTTTATGCAATAGAAAGAAGAAGATGCACTGACCATAATTTAATTTAGTTTGGGAATCGGGGCAAAAGTCTTGTTTGAAAAGCTGAGAAACAATTGTATTGACGAAAAAACGTTCGGGGGTGGTTCTCAAGTTGACGCATATAATTTCTTCTTCTCATTTTTATTTTTCATCTTTTTATGACAGCCTCTGTGGCGTAGCCGTAGGGAACGCGGCCGCTGTGTAAGGAGGCGCGGGTTCGATCCCCGCGCAGTGCAAATATTTGTATGCATGAATATGAATATTTGCACTGGTATGGTCGTGCCTCTGAAAGCACGTTAAGCCGTTGGTCCCGGTTGCCATACGAACATCTAATGGCAGTCGTTACGGGTTGTTGGAAGTGTTGGAACTCTCAAAAGTCCAACAATTGGTCTCACTGCAATGCTTTAATATCACCTTCGGGTTGTGGAGGTCAGACGGCAGTCGTTTCACGGAAAATACCTATCGAAGTTTAGCCAAAATCAGCAGTTAAACTGGTAAAGCGGACCCCAGACTACAAAGCTGGAATAAGCTTCGGATGCGACTGGAATTAACACTGAGATGATTAGTGAACCTTTTTTTCATAGAATCTGTCCGATTTTGAGATAATGATGATTTTTAGAAAAGTCCGATTTTGCTAGTATTTTACATTTATGACAAGTTTATCGAGTTGACATTGATTGCCAAAATTAGATCAAAGTAATTCAAAATCTATTTGATCTAATAAATAGATCAAATACTTTACAATTACAACAGCCTCCGTGGCGTAGCGGTAGCGAACGCGGCCGTTGCGCAAGGAGGCGCGATGGAGTAGGGTTCGATCCCGCACAGTGCAAGTATTTGTATGCATGAATATGAATATTTGCACTGGTCTGGTCGTGCCTCGGAAAGCACGTTAAGCCGTTGGTCCCGGTTGCCATACGAACATCTAGTGGCAGTCGTTACGGGTTGTTGGAGCCCTCAAAAGTCTAACAATTGGTCTAACTGCAATGCTTAGATATCGCCTGCGGGTTGTGGAGGTCAGACGGCAGTCGCTTCACGGAAAATATCGAAGTTTAGCCAAAATCAGCAGTTAGACTGGTAAAGCGGACCCCAGACTCCAAAGCTGAAAGCTACGGATGCGACTGAGATTAACGCTGAGATGATGATGATGACTTTACAATTACAACAGGAATTACTTCCTAAATCTGGCTTTGGATAAAATTAGATCGAAAAAGTTCATCTCAAACAATTTCTGCAGCTCTACTGCAGTAGTTTACGAACAATAGGTACCTATCTTCCTTCACTGTTATACAATGGTGACCAAAAGAAATTTCAAAAGAATAACTCACCGAAACTCACACTTGTCGAAAACAAAGCTACGCTGTAACTGTCTTAAACTACTGAATATAATTTCCGTTATGATACCGATTAGAACCACGCAACATGTATCTAACAGTGTGCATTCACTGAATTCGTTATGTAGGAACATTAACAGAACGAGTACCTATATAATATGCCCGCCATTGTTTTCAACACAAAACAAATGAAACTCCAAGGTTTTGATAGATATCTGATTGGGAAAGTTTACCAATCAAGCTAATCTTTTGATAAAAAACGTTAGACAAACGTAACAACTCGGGACCCGTTGTTTAAAGGGGATCACATTTGTAATTATAGTTTTGATGGAAAAGCTTAACTGATAGTGTAACTTATAGTCTATCAATATAAGTTACACTATCAGACTTTTTTAAGTTATTTTAAATATCGCGTTTAATGAAAACCTGAAACGCGGCCATACATCTTTGAAATCTCATCTTACATTAACAATAATCAACAAGTCAAGACAATAAAGTCATCAAGTTTAATAAACTAAAAAAACATGCTTGTAAAAAAAAAAAACGAACGAACGAACGTATTGAAAACGGTGGGACATTTTACAGTAATGAGCCGCTCATTCGTAGTCCAAAGAGTTGAAGACGGACATACAAACAAACAAGCAAGAAAACATACAAGTGAAGCTAATAAAAAGCATGTAATGAGGGTTGAAAAATTATGTGGAAAACTGTAGGTACTTGTGTTCGTTGATTACTTAATATAACATCTGTGTTGAATGGAATCTTGATGGACAGAATCACAGTTCAATTAATAGAAAACGTTAATATTACTGCTTAATAAATGTATTTCGTGTTCCGGCATGATGTCTGGTGAAGCCGTACGGAGGACGGGTCTGAGCAGTTGTGTTGCGATGTGTACCGGGTACGATGTGCTTAATGTTGTTGTGTCGGGGGTTTGGTCGTGGAGGGTCTCCAGATCATCCTCTGGCGCAGCATCGTTGGTCGTGTTGTTGGGTTAAACATTGCATCACCTCGCTCAACTGCTGTCTTCCTTCCTATTCACTCAGTTTTTTTTAAGTGAATAGGCTTAATAAGCTAGTGCGTTTTACCATCAACGATTGCATCACTGCTTACCATCAGGCGGGATTGCAGTCAAGCACTAGTTTATAACTAATAAAAAAATAAAAAAAAAAAAATTAACATTACGGTAAAAGTAAGGAACCCAATACGTAACCCTTTTTCGTCGATTGTACAAAAAAGTAAGTGTCGCATATACAAAAAAAAATGGGCCGTAGAAGGAATACAAATTAGGGCGAAGCGGGAATAAAATAATTAAAATTATATTTTGGGACGAAGGAAGCATATTGTTTGGGACAACCTAGGAATTTTATATGTGGGACAAAACTGAGATTGCCAAACGAAGAATAAATCATAATTTCATGTTTCCCCATCATTATTTGAACGCAAAATAGGTATTCTGAAACACGAATATGATATAAATTACGAACTACAGCGCCACCCAGTGAAATGGACCACTGATAAAGATGATAATGTTATAAATAAAACAAAAACTTTAAAATCAAGTGAAAGTAATTGAATCATTTGTTTTATCAAAGTTGTTAACGAACACGGAATCTAATTGGCAGCACTTGACCATTGAGACAAACAGTCAAGACGTGGCAGAGAATCTAAATCAGGGTCAGGGATCATGGAAAAACGTCTTGATTACGTCTGAATTAAATTAAATTTGTCGCGAGAGGTGCTCCACTCTCTCGCCCTAATGAGTTCCCAACTTTCCCTCTTTGTGAGATTAAGCCCAAAAATTGTGAAAAACTTGAGCGTCGTTGGCCGCTCCCATGGCGGATGTTGTTTGACATACATAATATCTGGCCTCCTTGCCTGCCCCCGACAAGTTTTACGTACCCTCTACATCTGTTTACTTAAGTATTCTCAGTGGAATTAAAACTTAGAAGTTTTATAGCTGAAGTGATTTCCTTAAGCCGCGCAATGAATGATTTTTTAATGTATAGATAGAGGTGGTGTGTTTAGGTTGTTTCTCATCAAATATTAAATGCTTTTGCAATAAAATCTCTGTACTAATGTATACCGCACCACACACACTGCACTCTGTGTGTGTAACGCAAAATAACAGTAATTACATAGAAAAATCTTGTAAGCTTCCTGCGTGGGGTTAATCAAATACAGAAAGCTTGGAAAGAAAATTTGTGCTGGGAATATGAAAATATTTATCTGTAATACATATTTTGTAACTCATACTCCGTAATTAAACTTCAAACTCATTTATTGCGAAAATGGGTAATTCAGATATAGTTTGGCATCTCCATAATCCGCCTGAATGTATGAAATTTTAATTGGCGTTTGTCTCTACTTATTATACAGACGACAGCACATCAAGCTACTACAGTGTCAGATTTCTTTATCCGATTTTTAACTTTATCTATAAAGCTTTAAGGCTCAAGGTTGATTGGGAATATCTGTCAGTTTCGGGTAGTTTGACTTGCAGTCGTCCGTACATTACTAATATTAATACAAATTTTATAAATTCATTCAAAACAAAATAAGAAAAAAGAAAAGGTTATATAGGTAAATAATAAATGTCAGGAAATTTTATCATGGACAGGTCAATTGAGAATTTATAAATACTATTTCAAATAATACTTAGGTAATTAAAACAAGTCAAGTCAACAAGTATAATGCAATAATGTCATGTTTCATTGTTAGATGGCATGTCATTTATAAATTCGTTTAGACTGTAAAAGGCTATTTCCACAAAAAAAAAAAATTCTTATTCTGTTGGTAAGTACGTTTTTTTGTTTATTATGGAAAACATAAATTGAAATATTTACACATAAAAATAGTCTATCATTTTACTACTAGGTATTTCATTTTGCTGCGAGAAACTCAATGAACCCGAACTGCGTCTGCTGCGCTCAATATTGTTGGAATAATAACTTTCAAAATACATTTAACTGACAAAATTTATAGCACGAACGCTGCCACAAATAAATATGGAAACATTGTCTGCAGATGACAACTGTAAAGTCAATGTTTACTTAATTAAACACCAAGGCAAAATACATCGAGCACAAGCTTGGTTTTATTATAAATCAAAAAGGAGATTAACAAAATTACAACGGAATGTTTTAAAATCCTTGAAGCGAGGAAATATTTAACGTAACTGGGAAATTTCATTAAATTGGTAGTAATTATAGAGCAATACTGTAGCTGAAAATTCGGCGCCAGAACGCAATTGTGGCTTGTTCAAATTATATCTGCTAGTTATCATGTACGTGAAACATGTACAGATATTGTTACGAATGAGCGGGAAAATTAACCTTTCTAATAAGAATAAATGGAGCTCCGTACAAGAGTATTAAGTAGTAAACTTGGGATAATCATTTATTACAAACTAAGTTTGTAATTAAGTTGTTGAACTTTGCTAATCAATCAATTTTAATGAAAAACCGCACCCAACTTCTGAGGTTCTTAATAAAGCAATACGATCATAAAACCGCTAGATAGACCCGTATCTGGATCGTACGGTTTTTACGATACGATCACCGTTCACGAGTGAAAGGTGAACGAATGATGTAACAGAAACAGAGCTAACAATAAGAAAAGAGTATGGCGCCGAAATATTGTCCCAAAATGCCGTATATCCCAGTACAAATAATACCTTACCGGGACATATCCTCACGTACCCTCGCAGGGCATCTTCGACAGGCTTGTCTAGTTAAGCCTCACATATTTACTGATATTGATACACAGTACAACCCGCCAAGATGACAATTACTCGGCTCGACGGCTGAGTCAAATCTAACTGGATAAGACAAGTTAAAAAAGCAAATAAATCACTTTTAAGTTAACACTTTCCTGATAAAATACACAAGTAGCCTACAAAATAATTAAATACACTGTTAAACTGAGTTTCGTATGCATTCGGTAAGTACATATATTATTTGTTTTTACTTCAATGAAAAATTTTAATGCTAGAATGACCAAAACAGAGTGTATATTTTTATAACAATATATTTCGTAGCAGCTATGTCTAAGCGGGCTCGTAGACGTAATATCGTAGCCGCTACTACAAAATTTGTCCATGAGCCCGCCTACGTAACCCTAGGCTCTTAACTACGCCGCGCTCTATGACTGCTACGCGCCAGCATTTTACATCACCTGTCCTAAGAACATTTTTTTTTATAAATTATAAATTAGTGCTTGACCGCAATCCCGCCTAAGATGGTAAGCAGTGATGCAATCGTTGATGGTAAAGCGCGCTAGTTTATTAAGAGCCTAATATTCACTCTGACCTTGAAGAAACTTCCGACGGAAACACAAATGGCAAATCGTTCCTCGATTTACGCGGTATAAAAGAAGAGGCGTTCGGTGGAGATCTGCCCAGCTTGGGTAGAGCACTGCCGTGTCCTCGTGGCGGTGATTTGTGGCGATCTTTCGCGTCCGTCCCTGGTCCAGGCCGTGGTCCGGAGCGAGAGTGCATGGCAGGCCGTCACCTCCTTCTGCAATTCAGTGGTGCTGCCACTGCTGGCGAAGGAGGAAGCGGAGCGCGTGAGGGAGCGGGAATCCCAGCGCCCTCGTACCTCAAGCCGCCGCAGGAGGCGGTTTGGTCGGGAGAAAACATCGAACTCCCGGCCACCAAGGCGCGGGCTTGCGGGCGACGAGCAATGGGCAGCTCACCGCCCAAGAAGGACCAGGCCCGGATCGACGGCGCGTTGTGTTTCACGCGCTCCTCAAAGAGATGTTAGCACATCGTGACGGGGCCCACGAGAACCGAAGCCTCCTGGGCTAGGGTTGCTGGTTAGTTAAAAAAGTAACCGTAGCCCTGGCACACAGGCAAGTGAAGGAACACGGGTGGGTTTTAGTCAGTAAAAGTCTGACAAGCCCTTCCGCTCCGCCCAGAGCGGGAGAGATCTTTTAATTATTTCCCATCCAAAACAAAAAAAAGGGTGAAAAGTCACCGTGCGACCGGTCGTCCGATGATGGAGCGAAATATTTTTATAACTTTTTCAATAGCGCTAACTAGTGAAAGTTGATATTTGTTGAACTGGAAATAGGGTGATGGTGTGCAGCACTGCGCGCTTCTATTATAGATAGAATATACATCATCATCAACCTTTTTATCATCCCATTGCTGGGCACAGGTCTCCTCTCATACAGAGAAGGATTGAGCGTAATCACCACGCTTGCTCAATGCGGATTGACGATTTCAGACTTAAAGTCCAGGTTTCCTCAAGAAGTTGTCCTTCACCTACAGTCATTGGTGTCCAAGATATGCTTAGAAAGTACATATAACTTTAGAAAAGTTGCATTGGTACTTGCCTGACCTGGAATCGAACCCGCGCACTCATACTTGAGAGGCTGGTGTTTTAACCACTAGACAATATACATATGTTCCTACACATATTACAAGTGTTACAACTTTTATCCTCATCTAATGTGTTTACTGTTATATTCACTAAGAATAGACTATTCACTAAGAATTGTCTAACAATATTTATACTGTGAGAGACAGTCACGAAATTTAGTTAGAAACTCATTTAGATGGCGGATTAAAAGTCGGTTAAGCCGTTCTCTCGAAACTGTTAGGGTGCGAAAAAGTTATTTAGAGGTTTGAACCAAACACTAATTTGCGTGCGAACAGAGCAGTTTAGCAAACCGCATCGGCTATTAAATAAAGTAAACGACATTAATGTCCGACCTTTCTAGCGGCGATATATCTATGGCACACGACAAAACCGCTGAATTTCCCAGGAGCGCTATCCACAACATACAGCGAAGAAGAATAACTGGAGTGAATGCAAAATGAAAATTATCATACAAATTCGCCATCTTATATGAACCGAGGTATTACTGTCACAGTATAAGTATGCAAAAATATGTAAGGAGAACGCGGTTGCTTTTACGGGGCGGCGAAAATACGCGACTGAATATTGGCTACGTATTCACGCGCGTAAATTTTCAGCACTTGTAATTTGCATCTGTAAAATAAATAATTGTGGCACGTCTTTGTTGGGACTTAGATGTCTCCGGGGCTTTGTGGCGTTTGTTGCCGAATCTTTGGCTGATGTATGGAAATTGTGTTGAATATTTTTTTGTATCTCTGTAAGCGTCGAGTTTGTTTGACGAGCTTTATGTTTTTGAAGGTGTTTGAGTGAGATGACGGCTGTAGGATAGATTAGTATAGAAGATACCTAGGTAATCTAACACATCTAATTGTGACAAATCACAATTACACTTTAAACAACGTAATTTTCTGTAGGTATATCCGAAACCCAAAATTTGTGTCCAGTATTTTTAAGTAAAGAATCTATGTTGATACAAAATTTCAAAAAGATGTCATGAAAAATCACAAAGTAATGAGCTTGTTAGCTTATCTGATTGTCCCAACAAAAATATGGTCAACGCACCGTTTGCCCGCCCGTGCCTGTAAAGCCCGGCGCGGGGGGACCCTGTCTCACTGCCCCTAGTATGTACTATGATCTACCGCCAGCTGTGTTGTGCGCTCGGTAACCACACTGCAAGTTTCTAAATGTATTTGAGAAAAAATATAAATGTATGATATGGTGTAAAAATTATTGGAATCGATACAGTTGCTTACTCTGAACAAACTGTAGTTACAGGTATTTACAATATAAATCAATTATTATAAATCTATGAACGAAGCAAGTTGGGTATAGGTAAGTAAACAAGTGCGCTTTACCGTCAAAGATTGCATCACAGCTTACCTTCAGGCCGGATCGCAGTCTCAGGAACTAGTAAATATTACAAAAAAAGTATGTACTATCAGCTGTAGAAGTCCATTCCCACCTTAAAGACTACTGTCGCCTGCGCTAAACCGGCCACGCACACTACCGTATTATTTTTTTTTATCGCAGTCTTCGTCTTTCTTTAAAGTAATGCAAAATTTCGTTACTTCATTTGAAGTTAAGTTAGCGGCCGCACTTAACAATGGTGCTATCATAAGCGAGCGATTGTGCGTTCGATCCTTATTAAAGGCAAATCTTTTTGTTGTTTCATATAATTTAAAATTATGATAATTGATTTGTATTGTATTGTAAAAATGTTTGCAAATAATATTTAAACGAATAGGAAAATTTATTGAATATTTATACCAAAAAAGGTTTTTATTATATGTTTTAGTTTACTATAGAGGTAATATAATAAAAAATATATAAAAGTAAAACAATAAGCATATTATAATGCAATATATTATAAAGTTATATATTATTCGGTATAGATATACTTATACTAACAAATGAAACAAACGTTGAAACGGCAGCATTGTAATATTTTATATAAAAGTAATCCTTGACAAACTTATGATATTGTTATGGTAAAAAATACAAAAATACATTTTTGGTTGTTAGATATGAAAATTTTAATATTATACATATATTATGATTAAAGAGGTTATAGCTTAATTATTCATTTTCTTAAAGAAAAGAGGATTGAAGCTTAACCTGAATATTATTACAATCATAAAATAATCTATACTTAGAACACAAAATAGTGCTTATTACATTTACAATTTTTTTGCGTGTGTAGCATGGTACTAGTGCTACTATCCTGCAGTGACTTTTTTCGGAGTTTGATGGCATGAGATTATAATCTTCAAGCGCTTTCTTACTTCAAAAGTTAAGGAACTTATTTCTTATCGAATTCCGAAATTATTGTTTTTATAATTTACCAAAAGTAATTTGTATTGAAATTGCAAAAAGCGACATCTGTTAGCCATTAAGCCAACCGAACATATTACTGTCACTTAGCTAAATTACTTTAGAGATGGTTTAGAGTCCGTTATTAAGATATATAATGGTATATATTTAAAACACTCTGTAGGACACTTCTGCACTGTGATTGTTATAAATAGTTTTTTTTTTTTTTTTTTTGTTTAGCTCGATAAGACTCCACCAGTCTCGCCTGTTTATTTTTAAACCACAAATGCAACTCCCTTCTTCGCAGATTTAAAAGTTTATTCAACGGTAAATATTGTCGTTTCGTTTCACTTGTCTCGACAGCTACCTTCGTCCTCCAACCTCTTGACCTTGACCTCCAACGGCTTAAAACAATAACAATTTTATTACACACTTGCAACAAGCGATTGGTTTGCACCTTACATAAATAATAATAAAAACAACTTACACAAAAGCCGGTTTCATTATGATATTTGAGATATATTGCTGCATATGCCTGCATATTGATTTAAAAAGTAAAACTAATAGCACAAAATGGTAACTATATGTTCACCAACCAACAACAGCTAAGTAATATTATTTGAATTATTGTAGCTAATAATAGTTATTGTAGGTAGCGGAATATTTTTTGTGAAGTAGTGATTCAGATTCTTTCAAGTCTACCGTCATCTTTTTATAATGACTCTAATATAGAAAAGATCTTAAAAGAAAGTATCATCTTTAAGTTGCGGATCGGTATTTTTAGTTTTTTTTGTTGTCAGCATTCATAACTCACCAATAAACATTAAAAAAACATTTTGTAAGTTATTAGATTTGAACTCGAACCACCTTGAACGCCTATCAAGGTGAAAACCTCTAGGCCATTGAAACACTTACTGTGAACGTTGAAATTAGTAAGTAGTACCTAAAAATCATAAGCGGGCAGCAAGTTGTCAAAGTGTATGAGTGTGTATCAAACTTTATTATAGAAGAAGGTCGTAACTACAACTAGTATTGCTTGGCCATAGTTTTGTGAGATTGCAACTCGACTTTTGGTCTTGACTGTACCTACTTTATTATTATTATTTTTGTTCGATATTTGTTTGGTGTACAATAAAGAATATATAAATAAATAAATAAACTAGCGCTTGACCGCAATCCCGCCTGATGGTAAGCAGTGACGCAATCTTTGACGGCAAAGCGCACTAGTTTATTGAGAGCCTATTCACTCTAGCCTTGAAGTCACTCATATTGTAGTCCGAAAACACCGCCGCTGGCAAATTGTTCCAGTCCCGCGATGTACGCGGTATAAAGGAGGACGCGGCGCGGCGCGGAGGAGGAGCGGCGGGGGGCGGTGGAGGAGGGGGCGGGGTATTTATGGGATAATATATGTTTTACACAAAATTTCTATTTTTATGTACTACACACCCCTCGAGATTATTATGAGCAGGTACCCTAGCAGGTAACTTGCCTTAATCGACGTCAAATATAAATCAAAATATAAATTAAACAGAGGGACAAGTTAATGAAATCAGAGTACCCTTAGTCCTGCAAGAGTGCATCGAAATTCGAACAGCATCGAGTAAGCGATGAGGTCGAGTGCGGCGACGCAGTCTCTTGACGCCGAGTGAGGGAAATGAGCAGAAAACATCGATAGTTGCCGGCCCGCTGAGCACAGCAAACGTGATATCCAGTCTTGCGAAAAAGTAGGTAGATGGATATATATTATATATACTATAGATATTATGTTGAACGTTTTTTTTAGGCAGCCTCCGTGGCGTAGCGGTAGCGAACGCGGCTGCTGTGCAAGGAGGCGCGGGTTGGATTCCCGTGCAGTGCAAATATTTATATGATGAATATGAATATTTGCACTGGTCTGGTCGTGCCTCGGAAAGCACGTTAAGCCGTTTGTCCCGGTTGCCATACGAACATCTAATGGAAATCGTTACGGGTTGTTGGAGCCCTCAAAAGTCCAACAATTGGTCTAACTGCAATGCTTCGATATCGCCTTCGGGTTGTGGAGGTCAGACGGCAGTCGTTTCACGGAAAATATCGAAGTTTAGCCAAAATCAGCAATTAGACTGGTAAAGCGGACCCCAGACTCCAAAGCTGAAAAAGGTTCGGATGCGACTGGGGTTAACGCTAAGATAATGATGATTATGTTGAAGAACTTTCTTTTTTTAATACTTTTCACAATAGAAATGCGCGAAAATACCTATTTTAAAGTTATTAGTTAAATGTTGTCCTCTGTGTGTGATGGAGATGTGTTGAGTTGTGATCTACACACACATTGCTGGATGAATGGATGTCTGAAGACTAGGGTTGTAACGGAGGCTTGTTAGCGGAGGCGGAGGCGGAGGCGGATGCGGAGGCGACGAGTCTCACCTCCGCTGATGCGGAGGTTAACGGAGGCGGAGGCGGAGGTGAAAGTATATATAGAAAAAAAAAATTATGGTTAACTAGCTGTTGCCCGCGACTCCGTCCGCATGTTGATATAAAATAAGCGCCTGTTAAAAAATCGGAGCAATATGTACGTCTGCTCTAGACTATCTGTGTACCAAATTTCACGGACGATTGTCGAGCGTCGCAGCTTGCGTGTTGTTTATTTTATAAATACATAAATAAACCTCCGTTATAACTCCGCAAAAATTGTGCGGAGGCGGAGGCGGAAGCGAAGATACGATTTCTTGCGGAACTTCCGCAGTAGCGGAAGCGGAGGCGAAGCTCCGTTACAACCCTACTGAAGACCCTGTACTTTTAATTTTAGAACATTCAAAATCGAGTCGCAATCTTGACAATCAATGTCGACAACTTGTTATAAGTAGGTAGGTACATGTAGGGAAATTAGAGCTATTTATAGCAGATCATCACCCTAATTGCGTAACACACTATTACAACCAATTAGAATCATTTCTTCATCAATATGCTTCAATATTGCTAATCCATTAATTCATATGTTCGAAAAATGTGTCTGCTCAACGACGCGGCGTAAATTACGCAATGAATGTTATCGAACTGTCAAAATGAAGCCCATTGCTACTGATAGTGTGTTACGCAAATATCCTGCAGACTGTGAACTTTCTTAAATTTACAAGAATCACCCCTCTGGTTTCTACAAAGCATCAAAATGATTAGGTAGGTATATGTATTCCATCGTAGATCCTGGAGACTTCGCTGGTTATTCACTCGGACGAGATTGAAAATCCATACCAATCACAACCCTTAGTACGATCGGTGGAGGAGTTCAGTTTGATTTGTGGAAGCAAACCGTAGGTAGGTAATCTATCAAAACTTCTACGTAAGTATATAAAATATACAATATGTAAAGAAAACCCTGTCCGATCCGTGAAGGTATTGTTAGGAATCGATAACTGATTCTACTAATGCCCACAAAGACAGGCTAAACTTAAAAAAAATCCCCCTAAAAAAATAAATATTATTTCGCAAAAAGAGGTAACTTAATACATGTGCGGTAAGCAACACGTTCCGCGGGCGGCGGGGGGCAGGGCACGCGGCACCTGTGACGTGGTCGCGTCGCTATTCGCTTATAATAATACCGGTGTTGTCACTTTTTTAAAAATTACCAAATTTCGGGTAAATTGGAATTAATTCCCGGGAAAAAAGGATTATTTCAAAATTCATTAATATTGTTACTATGATGATTATGTAAAATTTTATATCATATTTGGTCAAGTGTTTACCTAACCTTTATTATCCTTATGGGTCGGACAGGGTTTTCTTTACATATTGTATAGCCTCGGATTTCAATCTAAAGACTAAGTAGGTACTGCTGCTGTTGTCTCGAGATATTCACTTAGATTAAATTTAGCCAGTTAACTGCTAACTTATTCCAAACTGCTAAAGTAGTCAGGATTGCGTAGATACCTACCTCATGAGGCCAATACTAAATTTAAAATAACATCGGCTATTCGCACGGCTGCTTCCGCCGTGCTGATCAATTAATTAGCCAACGCCAACCGATGTACGCTTGATAAAATACTCAACGACTTTAAACAGGATTCAGTACGCCTGCCTATTTTAGAACTACTCATTAATGTATGAAAATGTTTGTTGTTGGAGTTTAATAGAGTGTCTCGTGTTGAAAAGTGTGCTTAAGCCCTCGGCAGAACGGTTTTTAAATGTTAACGTAACGGTTAATTTGGTAAAAGTAGTTGCTTACGAATAAAAAATGCAAGTTTCTAGGCAACAGTCTCTCATACACAGGTAATCCAGATGAAATGGGCGTACCCAGGGGGAGGCAGGTGGGGGCAGCTAAGTGAAATGAGGAGATCCGCAAAAGAACGAGAGTAATCGCCCGAAGAATTGCAAAACTTAAGTGGCAATGGGCTGGGCACATTGCCCGTAAGACCGATGCCCGATGGGGCCGACAGGTTCTCGAGTGGCGACCACGCAGCAGAAGACGCCCCGACAAGGTGGACCGACGATCTCGTGAAGGTCGCGGGAAACCGCTGGCTGCGTTCGGCAGCGATAGTACAACAGGCCATTCTGTGACTATCACGCCATGGACACATAGACGAAGCAAGCGTGAAGAAAGCTGTTATTGCATCTAATGCTAAGAAATTGACACCATTGACAGCTCACTCTAAGCCCCCTTCACCCAACTTCTCACATTAAGACTTTAATATAATCGTTTGGCTGGTCCACTTTCTGGTAAGTCACTTTGGACCAGAGGCGCTAAATAGAGCGATAGCCATATTGCTTGCATTGGAAGAGGCAATAATACTCGAATATAAAATTGAATTAAAAAACATTAATCTATACTAAAATATAATATAAAGCTGAAGAGTTTGTTTGAATACGCTAATCTCAGGAACTACGGGCCCGATTTGAAGAACTCTTGTTTGGGATAACCCATTAATCCAGGAAGGCTATATAACATCACGCTGCGATCAATAGGAGCGGAGCATATAGAAAAACGCGGACGAAGTCGCGCGCGGCCGCTAGTAATGGATTAACATTATTCAGGTTTTATAAGAGCAATAATGCTCTTTAGGAATCGTTTCCGGAACGAGGTGATTCGGCAGAGAACCGAAGTTGCCGACATAGCTCACAGAATAAGCAAGCTGAAGCGGTAATAGGCCATAATAGCCGTAGAACCGAAGACCGTTGGAGTAGACGTGTTCTTGAATAGAGACCACGAAACAGTAATCGTAAGGTGGGACACCCACAGGCGATGACCTTCACAGTGTAGCTGCTGGTTGAGTTTCCGAAAATAGAGTTGCAACAGGAAAAGCCTTATATATCCACAGAACAAAAGTCGTGTCTTATGATGAGGATGATATCGTCATAGAAAATGTAAAGACAAAGCTTAAGATTGATTCTTGTAGTGAACTGAAAGTCAAAACATTTTTTCCAATTAAACTATTTACAGGCAGTTTTGAATAGTCAGACTGTCTGTTGGATACAAAATTCAAGCTTACTGCTCATTCCAAAACGTAGATCTCTATGAAGAATAGGCAAGAAACACCAAAGTCTCTTTTAAATCAAGATTTAAAAAAAATAAAACAAAATCAAAATCGGTTCATGCGTTCGAAAGACAAGCACACACAGACAGAAACTTCAAACTTAGAACACCTCATCGTTTATGCGTTGGGGCTAAAAATAAGCTCTGAAGGGGGAGTTTTGACGGGAAAGCTGAGTCTCACGCGCAATTATCATTCGACTTTTAAAATTTTTACCCTAATAAAAACGCGTGATTTATATAGTAAAAAGTTCATTCAGTAAATAATTCATAAAGAGCATTGAAATATTGCAGCATAGACATCATAACTTTGGCTCAAACCACAAACAATAGGTACACGATTCACGTGGCCGTCTTTTTCAACTGTCATTAGCGATATCCGCCATTATTGCGAAATAAAATTTTCAATGAATTTCTATAATTTGTTACACGTGTTATTGGCAAAATTGTGGTATCTATTCCACAGAGGCCATTGATCAAGAGTTGAGGTTGAATCTCACCTTGAAAAAATAAGAAAAAGCTCTGATGGGTTACTATAACGTGTTAAAATCATCATGGTTCCAGTGTCAGACAAAGATGGAGCTATACAGGATAAATAGCGCTATTCCTTTTTCACAACAGTTTAATGATGGTTTTAACACCTCATAGTAAGGACCCTGGCATGACAGCCTCCGTGGCGTAGCGGTAGCGGACGCGGCCGCTGCGCAAGGTGGCGCGGGTTCGATCCCCGCACAGTGCAAGTATTTGTATGCATGAATATGAATACTGGCACTGGTCTGGTCGTGCCTCGGAAAGCACGTTAAGCCGTTGGTCCTGGTTGCCATACGAACATCTAGTGGCAGTCGTTACGGGTTGTTGGAGCCCTCAAAAGTCCAACAATTGGTCTAACTGCAATGCTTCGATGTCGCCTTCGGGTTGTGGAGGTCAGACGGCAGTCGCTTCACGGAAAATGTCGAAGTTTAGCCATATCAGCAGTTGGACTGGTAAAGTGGACCCCAGACTTCAAAGCTGAAAAGGCTTTGGATGCGACTGGGATTAACGCTGTGATGATGATGAGTAAGGACCCTGGCAGTTAAGAGCAGTCGCATTCGATGGCGCCCATTCTGCACCCTAAATGCGTAACATACTAGTACTATCAATTGGAATCATTTTGAAGCAGATTGCTAATCCATTGCTCCTTGTGTTCGAAAAATGTGTCTGCTCGACAACTTAAATAACGCAATGAATGTTGTTGAGCTGTCAAAATGAAACCCATTGCTAATGACGGTGTGTTACGCAATTACTCTGCTGGATGACTGTTTTTTTTTTACTAAACTAGGAATTTCTCCTGTATCGTGAGTGCGTTTACAAACACAAACTCACAAACAAACAGCCAGACCCGGAACACTTACTTGTAGGTCATACAAATATGTATTAGTTCCGTGCAGCCGTGCGGGAATCTAACCCGCGACACGCAGCGCAGCAGTCTATAGCTTAACCACTGCGCTAACCGTGCAGTTCACATGCTATTATATTTGGAATGATCAATACCAACGAAAACAACGAACGTAGTGGAAAATAATATTTATTACATTAGAATATAAGCTGTCATTACATAGTGAATACATTATTGTACTTGCCAGAACAATTTTATTTGAACACAATCATCATCTGCCTAGCCGCTTCCCAATGAAGTTGGGTCGGCTTCCATTCTAACTGGATTCAGTTGAATACCGGTATTTTGCATGGAGCAACTGCCCACTACAACCCAGTTAAAAGGTACCTATTACGATATGCAATCAGAGTGATGGCCAAACTTTCGAACTTTTGTGGACCCGTGAAGCTCACAAATAATTCTCTTTTTGAACACAATATAGTTAGAATTATTATATTTTTACTTTTATAGTTATTATTTCTTATAATGTTTAGTAAGTACCAATCACTTATTACAGAGAGAAGAAGAAATGCAGAGTTTTTTTACACAAAATTATTTTATTTTATCTGAAATATCTTGGCGGCGCCAAAATAAAATGGAATAGCAAAAGAATGGCGAAGACGAATGATGGATATACTTTTTTTTAACCATATAAACTAGTGCTTGATGGCGATCCCGCCTGATGGTAAGCAGTGATGCAGTCGTTGATGGTAAAGTGCGCTGGTTTATTAGGAGCCCATTCACTCTAGCACATATGTACATTAAAAATTGCTTTTCGTTCATCATGCTAAATAATGGAATCAAAGTTTATATCTGGAGTGTTCAATAATTTTGCAAAATTTTAAAGATAATTTCTAATTCGAGATTTCTGCATTTCTTCTGCCCAATATCTAAAATACCTAAGTATAGTAAAATTGTTACGTTTAATAAATGCAAATATACGTAAATAAACTAAATAATACACATTTAAAAATATTTCATTGTAATAAAATTTCGGAAATATTCTAAAATCATGAATTCATGTATATTTTTCACTGGAAACTTTGGTTTTGTTATTAGAAACTAAAATACTTATAATCTAAGTTAATTGATAATAGTATTAATGCCACACAGAGATTCTGAAGTTACAGTTATGGCTAAAAAGTCCATTTAGTATAAGAAGTTAGGCTCTATGCAAAAGCAACTTGTACTCTATGGAAATTAAAAATACATGCATTAGTTTTATAATCTGTGCTGAAGTGTTACCAGCCTCAATATATTTGTATCTTCATATACTTTTTATTTACTGATAAACATTGCTTCATGACTTTCCTTCATTATTTTAGCTACTTAGTATTTTGTTTTTAAAAGTTTTTCAAGGAAAAAATATTTATCGAGCAAACTTCCAATATTCACAGAACTAACAATACCAGATTTTTATGAAAAGAAATCTTAAACTGGCATCAGCTCAATAACGACGGGGACTGTACCATCGCATTATTTTCTTCTGAGAATGGAAGACTTTGAAATAGCCGATATTAACACTTAACTTTAAACAACATTGCTGACACACACAGATTCCTTATTTAAAATTCATCATGGCGGGCGAGTGCTTCGCCGAAATCGGTAGCTTGCGAGCCGACAAAAAGGTCGTATTTATCCAGTATCTCTGTTTTAGTGAGTTTTTCGTCGGCGTCCGTGTCTGCTTCGAAGACTAGGTGTCTGGCTTCTGCTTCAGCGTGGTCGAACTCGGGAGGTGCGATCCAGTCTTTGACTTCGTTCTCGTCCATGAAGCCGTCTTTGTCTGTGTCTCTGTTGAAAAATGTGTTATTTAATTGTCACGTGTTCGTATTGGATAGCCTAGTCATAGAGAGTTGCGATGGCCTAGTACATCGGCAGCGACTTACAAGTTGTATGTAGGTCGTAGATTCTAACCCTATTAGGCGTTTTCATCGTTTCAGACGAAAGACGTCCACTGCTGGACATAAGTCTCCCCCAAGGATCTCTACGACGACCGGTCCTGCGCCTCCCGCATCGGACGCTTTACTTAGTTTAAATTATATCATCACCACTGCTCTCAAAACGGTGAAGGAATACATCGTGAGGAAACCGACATGTCTTAGAGGCTAAAACTTTAAAGACATGTGACATCTACCAACCCACACGTGTAGGCTGATAATGAATGATGAGCCTAGTCAAAGAGGACACACCAATCTAGACTTTCTTTCAAGTTACATAGAGCTGATATTTCAATCGACAAATATAATTATTCCTGTAAGAAAATCATCTAGGTTGGAAAAATTTAGCTAGCTGATTTGGATGCCAGTATTAGCGAATTGTTTGAGATACTGTTATAAACCCGATAATCTAAAATTTACTACAACTATTGCAAATAAATAACGATATAACCATTTATCAGAAGTGTCTAAATTATTGGTAATGACTAGAAAAAATGGTTCCGTTGTAGATTTAATTCTTAACTAAAACTCAAATTTTATAATATAGAATTGTTAATAATTTGTCCATACTATTCTACACGACGAAATGTGTAGCAATGAATTTTATATGTACTTTTGTCCCTCTGGCATTTTAAGCAATTGCAAGATTTTGATTTGTTTTAATTATACATAAACATCACAATCATTTCAACCAAAATACAGGGGCAGATTCTAGATGCAAAAAATCTAAATATATTGTTTTTTAACAAGTCCTGTGTCCTTCACAAGGTCATCAGCCCACCGTGTGACCATCCAACGCCACGTCATTGAACGTAAAACCTAGCTATTCCATCATATGTGAACCATAGCTATTGAATGTCATAATAAATTGTTAATATAAATGCATGACCACAAACTGACCGGCCGTATTGTTCAGTGTCAATACATCCAATGGAGCCCAATTGATATTATTGTGGTAGCGAGGCAGTAGCCGAGTGACGCCTGCTTATTAGCATGATTTGTGTATAAATATGAATGACTGCATTATTTCAAAAGGGCAATGAACTAGTAATATGGATAAGCCCATTTCATAGTTAAAAGCTAAAATATTGTACGGACGACAGCAGGTCAAGCTACACCTAACTGTCAGATATTCCCAATTAACCTTGAGCCTTTACGCTTCAGAGATAAAGTTGAAATTCTAATAAGGAAATCTGACAGATTGTAGTAGCTCGATGTACTGTCGTCTGTACCATCTAACATGGCTTCGCTCTTTTTTTAGAGTTCCGTACCTAAAAGGTAAAACAGAACTCTTATCATGAGACTTAGCTGTCCATCTGTCCGTCCATCCTTCTGTCACCAGGCTGTACCTTATGAACCGTAATAGCTAGACAGTTGAGATTTTTAGAGAGTATGTATTTCTGTTGCAGCTTTAAGAACAAATTTGCATTTTTTTATTTAAGGGGGAGCTCCCCTACTACAAACGTTGTTTTTGGCGTTTTTGGTCCATATTAATAACGGAAATAGATAGAACACTTTTTTTCGTTTTTAAATATAATGGTACGGAACCCTTCGTGCACGAGTCCTACTCACACATGGCCGGCGGAACCCTTCGTGCACGAGTCCTACTCACACATGGCCGGTTTTTTTTTAACTTGCGTAATTGCCAGGGGGGTTGATCGCGCTAAATAAAACAGTCGAAGTTCAACTCTAGTTCGTATCTAATCCAGTTAAGGTTATGGTTTAGTTTCGATCACCTTTCGTATCGCGCTAAAGTTTTATCTTCGGTTGAAGTAAAATCAATGTAGATATGAGTGATACATTTCGTCAGATATAATAATTAAAACTAAAACAATAGGCTATTTGACAGTATCTTTTTTTTTGTGATTATTTGCTTTAAATGCATAAAATGAGGGTTCTTTATGTCATTTACATGAGTTTTAATAAAAAATAATAACAATTAATATATCCAAAAACACAAAAATATGTTTGACTTTTTGTATCTCGCGCCACATATTGTGTAACGATCTGGATTCGCTAATGTCACGATGACTTCATACGCGCGTCAGCACTTGTGGTTGTTCTGTGTTCTCGGGTGTTTTATCGATGTATTTGTACAAGCTGGTACATCACACCACTTGTAAACCATTTTAATATATAAACAACAACAAATAACAGATAAATACAAACACCACTGCGGAACCAAAAATCGTTTATAAAAGCTTGTGACGTCACTTACTAGGCACACCGCCATATTGTTGAATAAAGCGTTTCGGCGCCTTATTTGAATTTTGAATTTTTATTTGCATGTTTCTTACGAAATACGTATTTAAAATAAAAAAAAATACTTTCGGTGAACTTCTTAACCGCAACCAAGTAATTCAAGACAGAAATTATAAATCTGTCAAATAGCCTATTATAAGTAAATCTAATCGTTTAGACGTAAGTTTGACATGTCATAGAAAAAGTTAGCTTTGTTTCAACTTTTTCATTTGACAACGGTTACGTTCCAATTGCGATCCAGTTATGGTTAAACCGTTAGCGCAATACGAAACATAACAAAAGTTATGGTTTGGTTGCGATCCAATTCTGTTTTGGTTGAATTATTTTAGTGCGATTGCCCCCCAGTTTCAATTCAACATCCATTTGTTTCGTTTTTCGAATAAACTCTCATTCTAAAGCCATGAGAATACGGTCAACGGTTAATAGTAAGTGACAAGCTACTTAATAATAAGTTCATAGTCCAACAAATATTACACTAACCTGTACCCGTTGAACTGTTCCCTCTCCTGCTTGACCCAGTCAGGCTCCTCTTCATCCTCGCCGTCTTCAGGTTTGTACATGTCGCCGATGTATTCATCCAGGGACACCTTGCCGTCCTGCAATATTGAGTAAAAACTTTTATGCGTTGTAATAAGTTTTATACGATGGGAAAACTCTACTTAAGTATACTAATACAGTGTAGCTACCATGAGTTTACATTACGAGACTCGATCGTCGATATCGAGCGCGTTTGACTCATCGATTCTCGTAATGAAAACTAACTCATGGTAGCTACACTGGTGTCGTTTAGTAGACTTCAGTTCTCGTCATCTGATTGCGAGCCTTGTAAACGCCATTCCAGGGTCCTGACACCATTACAGACTTTTTATAAATTAAATTACCTAAACAGATACTTATTCAAAGTCGTCTTTAAATAAGCCAGGGTATTTTAATGCAAAGTTTCTGTATTACATACATTTTACTAAAATGAATAGTGTAATTATTATTTCCTTTATTAATCTTTTTTCCCATTTGGTAACATTTTTAAATATATTGATTTAAAAAATACATACAAACACATTTAAAAATATAAAAAAATAGTGTTCGTCCGATGACGGGAGCAGGGTCCAAGCTACCGGGTGTTAGGGCTCCAGAGACAGAAACCTCCTCACGATGCGGGCCGTATCGAGGAGTACTGCCTTTTGAATCAGGCCTTTGATCCAACTGCCTAACGAGAGCCTCAATAGATGTTGGTTGAGGCTCTTGGCTACCAACCATTCAATAATTATTATTATTATTGAACAACTTCTTTGTGCAGGTTGAGACTTTAGAAAGATTCGAGATTCGATTGAAGATTAGTCGTCAAATAGGAAACGTGGAACTCATCTAGCTTTTTTGGAGTCTGATATTTTCATCTTTACAGAATAATCAATTTATTTGCCGGTAGTAATGTTAATAAAGTGACTGTTGCAATGTTGCATATGTATACATTTTGCATATCGAATGTCGCGTCTCCGAGAGACGTCCTCAGTGGACCTTTGATAGTGAACCAAAAAAAATATAAATGAAATTAGTATGATGTTACCTTATCTTTATCGATATCTTCCATGGTCTCGAGTACTACGACATCCCTCATTTGGGAGAAGTCCTCAGGGTGAAGGAACGCAGCGAACTCCGTGCGGTTCAACGCGTCATTTTCATCAGCATCTAGAAATTTAAACGTTTTTATGTATTTTCAGATTTAAGTTACTATTACGAAGACAACAGACAATTCTTCTTTTGATAGTTTACCCAGTAATAACCAAAATACAAGAAAATCAAAAATCATGTATTCACATTAATATTATTTTGCTTTTTTTTAAATACATACTACAGCACATTTAATATTCTTGTTTTTTTTTTCAAGATAATAATCTAATATATAATAATAAATCTAAATAAAGAATAATAATAATTCTATTCTGAATTAGACATTTAAATAAAACTTTTTTACTGTCCTTTTTTTTTATATGGCATCTCGTAGGTGGCTACTAAGAGACCGTAACTACTTAATCGGACTTTCCTGTGGATGCTTTAATTAAAATTAAAGCCTCCAGCCAGGGGCACTTAAAACTAAATTGAAATTAGGCGACTACGCACTAAGGGCACCCCCGTGGGGTACGAACCTCGGCTTAGGGCGTCGCTAGAGAGGACAGCAAGGGGCGGCTGGATCGAAAGTTATACTTAATGGTTTGATGACCACGGCGTTTCCTAGTACTAGCTCTGAGAAGAAACGCCGAAACAAACTCAGAGGTCATTGTTGGGACATTATGATAATTACTGGCTCAGCTGCGGCGCGGGCTGGCCTTCATCGGACAAGGGACGGGGGATGGTTGCTACGGGAAGCGCGTCGCGATGGACCCCGGCGGCGAGGTCGGTAGGTCGGTCTGTTTTTGTGTACTGTGCTGGTGGCCCTATTGGCCTCTTGGAGGAGGGTAATGGGGTCATCGGAGTCTGTGAGGGCATGCCGAGGACGGCGAAGTCGGGAGACGGTGGAGGGAGTGTAATTGGCGGCCGCTGCTATAAGAGGATTGCGGTGCTTGGTGGCAGTATCAAAGAAGCGTTTGGAGAGACGTTTCATGAACTGCTGGATGGTGAGGATTTTGAGATCAAGGTGGAGGATCTCATTACGGACGAACCAAGGGGCTTTACGGAGGAATCGGTTTTGGACTACTTGCATCCTATGGATATGACGTGGCTTGGCATGTACGAAGACTGGACAAGCGTAGGTCATTATCGCGCGTATGCAAGCTGTGTACAAGCGCATTTTGCACCTGAGCGACAACTTGCTACGCGGGTTGAGGAGGGGGTGGAGTCGACCTAGAGCGAAGGCGGCGCGAGCGCGGACCGTCTCAGTGCCCTGAGAAGTTGAGGTTTTGATCGAGAATCACACCTAGGTTCTCCCAAGGGATCGGCTTGCCGTCCATGGTGAGGGGTCGTGGAAGGGTGACACTGACCCGCGGTTTCCTGTAGAGTACCGCTTGGCTTTTTAGGGGGTATGACTTCAATTCTCCATTTTCTAAACCAGTCAGCGAGCTTGTTGACCGCGGATTGAAGATGGAGGCGAATCCAGTCTGGACTGCGTCCCGAGCAGCAGATGGCTGTGTCGTCTGCGAACAGAGCGAGTTGAGCCTTACTGCTTTTCGGGATATCGCTAGTGAAGAGCGTAAAAATAAGTGGGGCTAGTACAGAGCCCTGGGGAACACCTGCACGGATGGGGCGGGGGGAGGAGAGCGCTCCTTCGATTTTATAGCGAAAGGTGCGGTTTGACAGAAAGTCCCGTAAGATGAGGACGAGACGATCAGGCACGCCGAGTTGGTACAGCTTATAGATTAAGCCGTTGTGCCAGACTTTGTCAAACGGTTTTACTGTCCGTTATAATTAAATAGACCTTTTACCATCAGCGCTCAGGGAGTGTGGGATAGGAGGAAATTATGTTGAACTGTTTACGGATTTCTTTTTGGTACATACTTTTTACTTCGTGTACCGAAAAGCATATCCATATTTTTCTTTCGTCAATTCAAGATGCGGTATATAAACGCCGGAATAGACTACCACTACTTACTTATTACGAATGGAGTGTGGTACTTAGCACAAACTATTTGATTACCGTAGCTACAATCACAATTGCGATTCGTTTTTGCTTGTTTTGCCGCCTACATTCCCAACAATGACCTATTTCCTTCAATTGAATGGAACTTCCAATAGAACAATAAGCAGGTCAAATAATAACCAAGAAATAATGTTTGCCACTATATGTAGATACTATTATGCGCAGAAATTGTACATAGTGGCACTGATTTTGTTTTGTATGTTTAGTTAAACCTAAAAAAAATCTACTAATTTAAAAATCGAATACTTCAATGATTTGATAAAGGACTAATTAGTTAGATAAAGTGTAGGTACACCCGCATCTACAACGTATCTACGTCACATGCGAAACAACGCGTCATACTGACGTCACACGGATTCTACATCGCGCAATCAGAGTTTACCGTGCAACTAGCATACATACAACTTCCCAACATCAACCGTGGGGCAAGTGCCCGCCAGACATAACACCCGTCTGGTCGGAGGATCCTCCCTTTTCTATGGAGGATGAGTGAACTTCACTCCCTGTTCCTCATGCCTCCACAAAAGGGTTAATTCACTATACTTATAATACTATGTTCTGAGACATAAAGACGTCATGTTTCTCAGATTAGATTTGCCGGACAGATTTTGAATACGAAAATGAATATTTACACTGGTCTGGTCGTGCCTAGTGTTACGAATGGACCTTATGTCGATGGCATAAGGTTCAAATCGCGTGACATGTAGTGTGTCACTTTTAAGCCCTATTTCCCCAGATCTAGACATTTTCTAGGCACAATATAAAAACGCATTGCTAGACTTAGGATGGCCTATC
The DNA here is from genome assembly GCA_017933935.1 of Sesamia nonagrioides. Lineage (NCBI taxonomy): Eukaryota > Metazoa > Arthropoda > Insecta > Lepidoptera > Noctuidae > Sesamia > Sesamia nonagrioides. Next base: position 174,827 of record JADWQK010000822.1, on the reverse strand, counting down.
GAATGGTACAGGTCTCAACAGTTTTGTCATCAAAGTGTCGACATCGAAATTTCTAGAAACCCGTTTCCGGGAATTACCGTAGGTACTTACTTGGCCGGTGACCTCGAAGTTATGCAGTATTATTATTACGTCTAGAGGATTCTGGAAAGTTCGATCAGCTGGCCTATATATAGTGCCGTGACGCCGGCGCAGAGTCAGTCTGCACTCGACTAGCGATACGAAAACAGCGACAGTTAAGAAGCGATCTTAAAGAAGACCTATTGCGACAATTATAACGAGAACTTCGAGTACTACGTGAAGTAACATCTGTAGCGTTATTGTGTGTTTACAACACGGACTTCGTGGACATAAGGGAAGACTTCGGTGCAACGTCAGCTACATTCTACTTGTCATTGCCTACAATCGACTGTACCTTCGTTGCCAATAAACTTCGTAACCCTTAACCGGCGTTTAAATACCCCTAGCCCGTAACACTAGGAAAGCACGTCAAGCCGTTGGTCCCGGTTGCCATACGAACATCTAATGGCAGTCGTTACGGGTTGTTAGAACCCTCAAAAGTCCAACATTGGTCTAACTGCAATGCTTTCAAAACGCCTTCGAGTTGTGGAGGTCAGACGACAGTCGCTTCACGGAAAATATCGAAGTTTAGCAAAAATCAGCAGTTAGACTGGTAAAGCGGACCCCAGACTCAAAAGCTGAAAATACTTCAGATGCGACTGGGATTAACGCTGAGATGATGATGATGAATTTAAGGTCATCTAATAACAGTAATACTGCTTACCAGCATAAGTCCACCGTCTACGGTCCCTCTTCAGCAGGTTGGTGTAAGTGAAACCTTCACTGTTAGGCAGCTTTAGTTCCTTCGGGTCCATTTCATCCATAAAACCGTAAACGTTCTTCCGATATGTCTATGAAAAAAGCAATACATTAATTCAAATGGGTCATGGGTGGCCTAAGGCATTGCCAGATGAGATGGGCGTATGGTAAAAAAAATATTCACGCGAATGATAATTTTAGTGCTTGATAAAACTCCTGGTTGACAGCCTCCGTGGCGTAGCGGTAGCGGACGCGGCCGCTGCGCAAAATGGCGCGGGTTCGATCCCCGCACAGTGCAAGTATTTGTATGCATTTGTACTGGTCTGGTCGTGCCTCGGAAAGCACGTTAAGCCGTTGGTCCCGGTTGCCCTACGAACATCTAGTGGCAGTCGTTACGGGTTGTTGGAGCCCTCAAAAGTCCTACAATTGGTCTAACTGCAATGCTTCGATGTCGCCTTCGGGTTGTGGAGGTCAGACGGCAGTCGCTTCATGGAAAATGTCGAAGTTTAGCCATATCAGCATCAGCAGTTGGACTGGTAAAGCGAACCCCAGACTCCAAAGCTGAAAAGGCTTCGGATGCGACTGGGATTAACGCTGGGATGATGATGATGATAAAACTCCTAGTTGATAAGGCGATAAATGCTCTCTCGTTATTATATCGAAACACTTATCACCACTGCAGCTATAACTGCCTACCCAACGGAGCATCAAATATTTTACCATACTATTATCAACCTTATGCAGAAGAACCTAAAGTTGAATTTAATATCTCTTAACCACCAATCTGCTGTTCTTCGCTGAGCTTGAGAAGCCTGCCATAATTTAATATTTTCTATAAATTAATTAATTCAACAAACTCACCTCCCAAGGGATTACTTCGTCATTGTTAGGGTTATGTTGCCTCCAGTGTCGGTCAACATCCTCAGTGATGTACCTCTTCTGAGTGTATCGGATCCAATCCTTTAGTTCCACTAGCGTTATAAAGCCATCCTTATCTCCATCGATCTTGTCCACAATTATTCTAGAAAGAGTTAATCAAATTATTCACTGTTGTACTTGATAATGGGGTCATCAAACTGTGATAGGTGAAGTTTTTAAGTACAGACGACAGCACATCAAACTACTACTACAATCTGTCAGATTTCTTTATCCGATTTTCAACTTTATCTCTGAAGCATTAAGGCTCAAGATTGATTGGGAAAATCTGACAGTTTCAGGTAGCTTGACGTGCTGTCGTCCGTACCTTATAATAATGTAGGATGCTGTGTGCATATGAAATATAACAAATTAATAAAATGGTGTTTGTATATACAGACAACAGCACATCAAGCTACTATGATGTGTCAGATTTTCTCTATTAGATTTTTAACTTTATCTCTATAGAATTAAGGCATGTTCTAGAGCCACAATTCCAAAGAACTGTGACATCTACCAACCCACACTGAGCCCGCATGTTGGATTACGGCCCACTCCCTTTTACCAAGAGGAAACTTGTGTTTCAGCAGTGGGACATTATACAATATGTAAAGAAAACCCCTAAGAAACGTCCGAACCAAAAGGATAATAAATGTTAGGTATACACATGACCAAATAAAATATGAAATTTTACATAATCATCATAGTGACAAGGCTAATGAATTCTGAAATAATCTTTTTTTTCCGAGAACTAATTCCAACTTCCCAAAAATTTGATAATTTTATTAAAAGTGACAACACCATTTGTGACGGAGCGAATAGCGATGCGATCACGTGCCGCCTGCCCTGCCCCCCTTCACCCGCGCATGTATGCCTAACGTGTTGCCTACCGCACATGCATTAAGTAACCTCGCTTTTTCGAAGTAATATTTATTTTTAGAGGGTTTTTTTTTTAATTTAGCCCGGCTTTGTAGGCATTATTAAAATCAGTTAACAATACCTAACAATACCTTCACGGATCGGACAGGGATTCTTTACATATTGTATACAGGCTGATTACTTATGTATGTTACTCAGTAAATTGATATCTGATAACAGAAACATTAACAAAATTAATGGAAAATTAAATTGCATGGAGAAATTACACACTGATTATAAACTAATCAAATCTGAATGCGCAACTTGTCTAAAGGAAACATTTCAGTTGTAATAAAAGGCATCATTTGTGGAACTTTGATATCTTTTTATCAAATAAGTGTCATAAATTCAAAATAATTCCTTAGAATTTTTTTTCTGATGTAGGACAAATCAGCACTGTCCAATTCGTTCAAGAAATATATTTATCTATATGTAGGCATGTAGGTACTGTAATCATCATCTATAAAAATAACTAAACTGTATACACAGACGGTCTGAACCGTTATCAACTGGTTAAACTAACCCACTTTGTGTGGGTGAGATCATTGACACACTGAGATAATCTCAAGATGAAGGAAATTGAAAATTCTGCCATTTAACTGGAACTAGCTGGAATCTTATACTTATGTTTATATATATTTTTTTAAATAATAAACCAAAGTTGAACATTGTTTTTTTTTTGTTTGAACTTGTTAATCTTGGGAAGCACAAGTAAAATTTGAATAAATCTATGCATTTGATAGTTCAATTCTTGTAATTATGGCAAATAAGATATTTTACATCATGCTACAACCCTAAGGAGCAAAGTAAAAAGAAAAAAAGTCAAAAATAACACTAAGCAAAACGAAAGTATAGATCGCACCACATATACAATATGTTAAGAAAACCCTGTCCGACCCGTAAGGCTAGTAAAGGTTAGGTAAACACATGACCAAATATAATATAAAATTTTACATAATCATCATAGTAACAATACTAATGAATTTTGAAATAAACCTTTTTTCCGGGGAATTAATTTCAATTTCCCCGAACTTTGGTGATTTTTAAAAAAGTGACAACACCGGTATTATTATAAGCGAATAGCGACGCGACCACGTCACAGGTGCCGCGTGCCCTGCCCCCCGCCGCCCGCGGAATGGGGTTGCATACCGCACATGTGTTAAGTTACCTCTTTTTGCGAAATAATATTTATTTTTTTAGGGGGATTCTTTTTTTAAGTTTTGCCTGTCTTTGTGGGCATTATTAGAATCAGTTATCGATACCTAACGACACCTTCACGGATCCGCGAAATATATACAATATGTAAAGAAAACCCTGTCCGATCCGTGAAGGTGCTGTTAGGTATCGATAACTGATTCTACTAAAGCCTACAAAACCGGGCTAAGCTTAAAAAAAAACCCCTAAAAAAATAAATATTATTTCGTAAAAAGAGGTAACTTAAAACATGTGCTGTAGATCATACAGGCGCGGGCGAAGAGGGGCAGGGCACGCGGCACGTGGGCGAAGAGGGGAAGGGCACGCGGTCGCATCGCTATTCGCTCAGAATTATACCGTCAAAAATAATGTTGTCACTTTTTAAAAATGACTAAATTTTGGGGAAGTTGGAATTCATTCGCGGGGAAAAAAGATTATTTCAAAATTCAATAGTATTGTTACTATGATGATTATGTAAAATTTCATATTTTATTTGGTCATATGTTTACCTAACCTTTACTATCCTTACGGGTCGGACAGGGTTTTCTTAACATATTGTATAGATATATATATAATATATATAGTATGCGTGACTGTACACCTGCGAGAAGCAACTTCAGAGTGCATGCTCTATAACAGCATGGACTGGCAATGTAATACAAAGTAGTGGGTGGAAGTAAAAGTTTCATGAGACTGTGAAGCAATGTTTCAGTCAAGTAATGTATACAACGGCAGAAGCTGGTCATGATGATGGAATGATAGTGATAGGATGGAATCTGGAAATGTTGATTTAAACATTTCTTATATTTCAACTTATCCAGACATGTGAAGAATGTTCAAGAAGAAATAAGGTAACTTGTTTCAACTCACCCCAATCTCCTTTTGCTCTCTTCAGGAGGCAGCTGATCAAATGACTTTGCCTGATCTTCACCTAAAAAGGCATCATGATCAAACTGTTTGTTATGGTGTTCGTTTTTAAAGTGTTCAGCTTCCGAGAGGCGGTCCATAATACGCTTTGTTTCTTCAGGGGTCGGCACGCCGGCAAATACTGCCGAAACGGCCAAGGCAATAAACAGTGATCTCAGCATTTCGATCTATAAAAAAGTAAATTGTTATACAAGTTATGTTCTCTAATAAGGATTGAAATGCGATAAAAAATCTAAACTAATAAGATTCCTATAATTAGAGTTTGTAATCATTGAATTAATTAAAATACCTTCATAAATTAACAATTCTGTTTAACTTTGAGTTAAAAATTAAAATAATTACCCGTTGGATACCGCCACGTCAACACGAACACGTAAACTTCCTCGCTCCCGGATAGATAACACAATCGGGATGAATCGGTACTGAAATCTGAATCGGTAGAGTGGAGCAAGCCGGCGCAGCCGGACCGGAAGGGTCACGGGAGAAAATACAAAACGCGAGATGCAGCACAGATGCTATACACCACTTACTATTAATATGCGTTCCAAAACCTAATAAAACTGGTGTATAAAAATAGTCATAAATGATAGCAAATTTTATAGTAATTAGGTTGAACTGCACGAGGATCATCTGTTTTCACCAAAATTCGTCTGTTTAACTTTTATAATGATAAATGAAAAATTATTACTGAAATCATACGTTATTTTGATTAATATTTCCCAATAATGAATCTATATTTTATTTAGTTTTAGGATGGACCTGTCAATTTTGACAATGAAAGAACAATGGTGCCAACAAAAAAAAACATTAGCTAATGATTGAGGAAAATTGTGGAAATTACTCGATTGTAAATCGAATTAACAGCAAAATTGTACAATTAATTATAATTGTACAATATATTAATCATCGGCTGATCAGAATCTCGCTGAACAGTTCTTAATCTAAAGAATGGGTTAAAAAATAATAACATAAGGCGTACCTCACGTCCAGTTTTGTTGCCGTTTTAACTTTTGGGAAAGGAACTTAAGTCTGCCTGACTGATTTCCTAGAAAACATTACTAACTGTTGACAATGAAACACATAAGTAAACCATTAAATTATGAACAAAATCATCGTTTTATTTAAATTACCTACATGAAATCGATTCCTCTGAGCTTATCATTTCTTTCCTCTTTGATTTTGACTACTGTTTTTTCTACTCTCTAATCTTTGCTTGTCTGTGGTTATGTCATAATCGTAACTGTTGTGCTTATTTTGCTCATTTCCAAAAGAAATTCCAATTATGTTTCTAGAAATAAGTGCAGCGTTTTTGTGAAATAAAAATAATCTGCCGTGATAACCGTATATTCAGTCTATAAGTTGCTAAAACAGAATTGCAAATGTCAATATGTCAGGATCTCGGCCTTAATTTCCAACATAGAATGGTGAGAGAAATGCATGTTTAATTTTAAGTTAACTAATCAGGTAATTATGATTAAAAGTTGCGGAAGGGATTAGAGTATTAGTTTTGAAGACGTGCTGTCATAGCGCGCAAAGATAAAAGAGAAATTAGTGGTATTGCAACGTCTAATAAACGTCGGCATTTCTATTGGATTTGCATTAAATGTGCATTCATCTTCATTTCAGGGAGCAAATATATCACAACTAGAAAGAGATATCGGGTCAGAGCAGTTCCCACCGAATGAACATTATTTTGGTTTAGTTAATGTAAGTTGTACTCTATGTAATTACAATTTTTCAATTGATAAGTGTACTTATAATTAAATAATATTTATTTATAAAATTAGGCAAGCTTTTGTGGTCAACCAAAAATATTGTCACCACCGAAAAAAAGAATTGTAGATAATGTCATCAAAGTACTTAAACCTTTAATGGGATATTAACAAAATTCTTCACAGAGCAGTGCTTGAATGTAATTTAATGTATATGAATAAGATAAGAAGTTCTTATCATTTTATAATCATTTTCCTACAATGATTAAATTACATGGTAGTAGATCTCTAGTTGTTATGAGATTCTAATGAATATATGAATAAGTTTTTAGGTTGTAAAAGGAGCATTTGAAAACTCAATCACTGTACAGATGACAGCACATCAAGCTACTACACTCTTTCAGATTTCTTTATTGGATTTTCAACTTTAGCTCTAAAGTGTTAAGGTTCATGGTTGATTAGTAAGAACTGACAGTTTTGGGTAGCTTGACCTGCTGCCGTTCCTACAAGCGTCTTTAAATTGGGGAGTCATTCAAATTATGTAAAAATATTACAGCATTTGCTATAAACAAACTTACACAATTTGATGATGGTGAAGACAAAATATTTTTTTAAAAAGAATCATATTTAAAGTTATTCCTTTTCTTTCAGTTTGGCAATACATGTTATAGTAACTCAGTGTTGCAAGCATTATATTTTTGCCGCCCATTCAGAGAAAAAGTCCTAGAGTATAAGGCTAAAAACAAGAGAACAAAAGAAACCCTTCTGACATGCCTCGCAGACTTATTTTATAGTATTGCTACACAGAAAAAGAAAGTAGGTTCCATAGCGCCTAAGAAGTTTATTGCTAGGTTGAGAAAAGAAAAAGGTAAGATATTACCATGATTAATTTTCATTTCAAGTTGTAGGTTGTAAACAAAAATCCGCAAAACCTTTCAAAATTTGTATTTTATTTTTATTAGGGAATTGCATGATTTAATTCCCCCATATCCGTTCCACCATCGGACGACCCGTCGTACGGCGAGTTTCCACCCTTACTTTGTTGACACCACTGCAACCCGGATGAAGCGTTTCGCTTCCTCTTTTATACCGCGTACATCGAGGGACTGGAACAATTTGCCAGCGACGGTGTTTCCGTCACATTACAATTAACTAACGCGCTTTACCATCAATGATCGCATCACTGCTTACCATCAGGCGGGATTGCGGTCAAGCGCTAGTTTACAACTTATAAAAAAAAAAATTTCTTTCTTATAATTTACTAGCTCAAAATTATTCTCTTCTCATAATGTGTGTATTATTTATTTCTGTTACAGAAGAGTTTGATAATTATATGCAACAAGATGCCCATGAATTCCTAAACTTTCTAATCAATCATATAAATGAAATTATTTTAGGTAAGTAACAATAAATACTACAAAATTGTCATTATTGACTCACAACATCAACATTTTTACTTTCGTCAAATGGTAAAAGTCATCAGTTACGGCATAATTATGAAAGCAAGTTTTACTGGTTTGTTCAGTTCAAGTTAAATAGTTTATTTCAAGTAGACACTATCAACTGTCAAAATTTACTATTGATTTTAGTTACTCATTACAAAAGGTATGTTATAGTATACTACAATAGAAGATGCAGAATTTAGGCACTGCATTTTACCTGACAATTTTATTTCTAGTTAGAATCTGCTAGTACTACAGAAGTAGGTTTTAATTGTCTTTGTCAACATAATAGGTTTAGGGAGAAACATAGAAAAGAGCTAGTGGGCTAGTGGGAGCTAGTGCTGAGAGGATTAGCAAGCTGAAGTGGCAATGGGCTGGTCAGATATGCCGCAGGACCGACAACCGATGGGGTAAACGAGTCCTCGAGTGGAGACCGCGTCTCGGCAAACGTAGAGTGGGACGCTCTTGGGCTAGATGGAGCAACGACATCAAAAAGGTGGCTGGTAGTGGCTGGCGGAGAACTGCTCAGGATCGAGCTTGTTGTCGTGCCATGAAAGAGGCCTATGTCCAGCAGTGGACGAGTAGGGGCTGATGATGAGTGGTTTAATTTAATAAATGTTTTTTGAGATTTTTTCGTTAAAGTTTGCATAAAGTACTTCAGAATAATTGCTACAACATTTATAAATGCTAAGCTAGCTACCTTCTATCTTTCTCCCTAAACCTATGATGTAGACGAAAACGTTTAAAACCAGTTTCGGTAATGGAAGCAGATTCTAATTAGAAAAAAATTACAGTTGAAACTAATATTATAATCAATTTAGTGACTCATGATTATTATTACCTCTGTAACATGGTGCAGTGAATCCATTAGTGAAGTCTTTAGCACTTGTGGCCTATTCACGCCGGAATGACAGTCATGCCTCTCCAGGCACTATAAACTTGAAAAAATGTTAAACTTTAAGTACTTAATAAATAGACCAGTATCGCTTGAATAAATCGCGTGGCCACGCGAGCGTGCTTGTGGCGACACGACTATCATCATCATCAGCCTTTTTTTTTTTATCGTCCCACTGTTGGGCACAGGTCGTCTCTCATACTAAGAAGGAGTGGGCGTAATCACCACGCTTGCTAAATGCGGGTTGGCGATATCAGACTTAAAGTCCAGGTTTCCTCGAGATGCTTTCCGTCACCTTGTATAATCAGTCATTCGTGTCCAAAATGTACTTAGAAAGTACATATAATTAGAAAAGTTACATTGGTACTTGCCTGTCCTGGAACCGAACCCGCACACTCATACTTGAAAGGCTTATGTATAAACCACTAGGCCACCACGACTGACAACGGGGACTTACAACCGGCGGGAACTTACCCATTTACAAACGGCGGTAACTTGCCCGACACGAGCATCATTATACTGCACTAACGGCCGCCAGTGAATTCATTCGCGTGGAGTTAGTTATACTCCGCTCCTATTGGTCGCAGCGGGATGTTATACAATATGTTAAGAAAACCCTGTCCGACCCGTAAGGATAATAAAGGTTAGGTAAACACATGACCAAATAAAATATGAAATTTTACATAATCATCATAGTAAAAATACTAGTGAATTTTGAAATAACCTCTTTTTCCCGCGAATTAATTCCAACTTCCCCAAAATTTGGTAATTTTTAAAAAGTGACAACATTGTTTTTGGCGGTATAATTCTGAGCGAATAGCGTTGCGGCCGCGTGCCCTGCCCCTCTTCGCCCGCACCTGTATCACCTGTATGGCATACTGCACATGTTTTAAGTTACCTCTTTTAGCGAAATAATATTTATTTTTTTAGGGTTTTTTTTTTTTAAGTTTAGCCCGGCTTTGTAGGCATTAGTAGAATCAGTTATCGATACCTAATAATACCTTCACGGATCGGACAGGGTTTTCTTTACATATTGTATAGCCTAAAGCCTTCCTGGATTAATGGGCTATCCAACGCAAAAATAATTTTTCAAATAGGACCAGTAGTTCCTGCCTACGTTAGTAGTTACTGAAACTCTTTAGCTTTATGTATTAGTATAGATTGTTGCGTCGGTGCTGGCCGCTACGGTAGGGGAAGGTCGGGTAAAGTGGCCACCGTAAGCTTTGAATGACTGCTGCATAAATATATATTAATTATTTTATCTCATATTATCAATTTATACTCTCAAGTTAATGTCATTTTGAAATCACATTGTTATTTTCACGTAAAACAAAGAATAAACTACTATTTATTGAGTTTTAATCAAAATGGGAAATTGACCACTTTACCTACCCAGGGAAGGTAAACTGGCCTACACCATCCACGAAGCAGGTAAAGTGGCATAGTCTTAATAAAATACACTTTTTGTTATATTTTTTTAAGTTTTATTAGGAAATAATACAATAGGCGACTAGAAGATAAAGTAAGTAAATTTTTCTTAATTGGTAACCTTGGTATCAACTTATAAAAAAAATATTTTAGGAACAAAATTTACAAAGAAAGTTTTTCTAAATAATCCGTTGTCTAAATAGTCACAACCCGAGCATGCTTCGTGGGCCCACCTTTTGCAGACAGAACACTGTATCCATCCATCATCATGTTTTGATTTAAACCAAGTTTCGCCGCAGTAAAAACAGCTGGAGCTAACAATGGAGGGGTTAATGTGCCAAGTTGCTAATCTAATAATGGCGACATTAACGTGCTTGCTTGCATATCTAACATTGGTGGTGTAATTGCTAGTGAGCTCTCTTGGGTATCCTGTAGAATTGATGGAGACTCTCCTCTATCAAGTGTCTCATCCTCTTTGCTGGGATCATTCTATTGTGTTTCCATTACAGCAAGAACCGCATCTGCTTCGTTCGCTCGTGTATCAGGTGTTTCATTTTCTTTGTTGGCCTCATTCTGTTGTGTTTCCGGATCAGCAAGAGCCATATCTGTTGTTGTCTACAGCTAAAATGTCATGATCTTTAAAGACGTGGCGATCCATTGGCTCTATTCCACATTTACGAAAACCATTGACTGAAATAGACCGTTGGGCTGCCTCTCTGTAAGCTTCGCCAAAGAGTTTGCTGAGTTGGAAGACAGGTTATTGAACTTCCTTGGTTATTGCGAATATACTGTTCAACTGCGCGGATGTAGTTTTTATTAACAGGCCCTACTATATTAAAGCCCTGTGCTCGAGCAAGTGAGGTTGCTTCAGGGCTTCTTAGTGTCAGATCCAGATGACGTTTTCTAAAAGCAGAAGTCCATGCTTTTCCAGCCATTTCAGTTTCTGTATTAAATGTGTGTTCTATATTATTGCATTCAGTCCACTAAGCCAGTCTCCGTACATCTTGTCAAGTTATTCAGTAAAATCGCTTATTCATTTCCAAAATGTGATGCACCAATTCTTGTACTTGCTCTGGACTGAAAGTTGGGCGGCAAGACCAAAGGCAACGGCTAAACCAATACGTTTTTTATTTTCAACAGCGTTATTTATTCCTTTTACACAACTTTTGAGCGTTGATTGAGGAACATCGAATACTTCGCTGGCCTCGAGGTAACCAATTTCTTGGTTTCTTAGTGCTATAATAGCATTTTTCATTGATTCCGAGTCCCATGTCTGTTGCTGCATCTTCCGTTTGTATGTATTTGGCATACTTATAAATATATAACAATAATAATTTAAATGTATTGGAAAAATTATAATTGAGACGGGTAAAGTGGTCTACTAGGTCACTTTACCTGACTACTAAGTAGGCCACTTTACCCGAAATAGCGAAGCGAAGAAAAAAATTAGCTCAAAATTCAAATGTGGTTATATTGTCCGCGTTTACCATGAAATAACAAGACCATAACAGAGACTAAACCGTTAAATTATTGTATTATTTATAACTTTTGTTTAACACAGTAACTTATCACAATGTTTAAACCACTTACCTTAGATCATAGACCACAAAAATCACATTTTTTGCTATAAAATCTTAACGCGTGAAGCAAGCGTGTTCGTGTTTACCAGATCACTAATGGCGTCAGACTGTAAATTATTTGCACATCCTGTTGATAGAGGGCAGTACTTGGTTTGTCATAAAAACTTCGGTGACCACTTTACCTGCCTGGGCCACTTTAGCGAACCTTCCCCTACCGATGTGAATCGGCTCTTAGGGTCAACTCAAACCTTTGAGGAAGGCGCCAAGAGCAAACTCGTGTCGGTGCACGCTGCTCGACGCTCATGTTTGCGACAGTGCGCTCGTGTTTGAAGCTAAGGCCGCTGCCTCGAATCTTGCGGGCAGCGGGGCGGCGGGGGTGCCGAGCGGGCATCGAAGACCCGTTCTCGAAACTAGCGGGCAGATCGCGCGTCTCTATAGCCGCGTAGTGTTGTGTTCACGATTGTGTCGACGAGATATTTGTTTTTATTCGCGAAAGAAATGTCTGAACAATGGCGGCAACATCTTTTTGATTCAAATTTATTCCTAACACTCGATCACCGATCGCTGCCCGCAAGATTCGAGCGCGAGAAGTACACCGCTCGCTGCCCGCCGCCGCCCCGCTGCCGCGCCGCTGTTTTCGAGAACCGGTCCGTTTGATTTTACGCATAAGATCCTGCCGCTCACTCGCCGCCGCCGCCGCCGCCCCGCTGCCCGCAAGATTCGAGGCAGCGGCCTTAGAGCTGCGCGTAAGCGACGTAACGACATTTACAAATAGTACGATTATAATTAACAACAAGCAATGAGCAGCGACGTGTCACAGCCAGTGGTATCAACCGCGACTGTAGGTCCTAAGTTGGAACCCCGTCAGGCCCTTTATGTAAATTATTTCTTCACCACTGCACACAGAATGGTGAAGGAAAACATCGCGAAGAAGCCGGTGTCTAAATCTTATCTACATGGTGTACATGATAAGGAGTTTTCTATTGTAAGCCTAAAATATTCTAATGTCCTAGAGGCAAAAACTTCGAAGACATTTACCAACCCGCACTGGGTCCGCGTGGCCCACTCCCTCTCACCGAGAGGAGGCCTGTGTCCCAGTAGTGGGAACATTATAGGCTCAATATGTATACCTAAAGGTAATGCACAATAGGGATGTTTCCTGAGTAAAAAAAATTGAGTCTATTTAGTCCGTCATTCAGATTATAGAAAAATATTGCATACGTATATTTTGTTTTATCAAATCAATAAAAATTAACAAATATAAAAGGCATCAAAGATCAGGAGTGGTGGCTGGTGACGTCACTGGTCGCTAAAAGTGTAGCGTGCAGTGACGTCACATGAGTTTTCAACGCGCTGTGTCGTCTTCATTTTTTGTTTATATGAAAAAAGAAAAAAATACGTGTCTAGTATTTTTTGGAAATCTGATGACGGACTAATTAGTTTTTTTTTTTTTTTTTTCTAAATACCCTATTGTCAACCATGTTGCTCAACCTTGAGATCCTCATTCAGACACGCGGACGTCCTCAGAACTACTGAGACATGGCGGATTGTTAAGTAAGTTAGCACTCGCTGTGCTTTGCAACCATTCTTCACCGCTACACCTCTGTCTCTCTCTCTGTCCTGGCAGTTAGACCACTTTAGAATTAAAAAGTCCTCTTCTGAAATACAAACTCTCTTACAGCTGAACGTAATCAAAGCACACTGAAAGTACAAAAGAATGCGTCTGGCGAGAACGTCACGTGCAACGGTACGGCGCCACAGAACGCAGAGCCAACGTGGGTGCACGAGATATTCCAGGGTACGCTCACCAGCGAGACCAGGTGCCTCAATTGCGAAACTGTTAGCAGCAAGGACGAGCATTTTTTCGATTTACAGGTATGGTTTCATGTTGATTTTCTTAGCCCTGTGACCGATGGGGTTTTCCATCAGATAAAATAACTAGCTTTCATCCCATGTTTATTCTCTTTAGGGGATGTATTTTAAAAAATCCTTATGCTACCAGAACCAGCGGTTTTGGCCGTGATTTGTCTGTTACTGAATTTTATGATTTTTTTGTTTTACTTAGAACTCGCCTCTATATGTAAAAACCCTTACAAGCTACACGATATACCCAAAAACAAAGATATTACATATAAGTAAAACCGGCCAAGTGCGAGGCGAATATTTATTTAAAAAAAAAAACTGTTTTCCGTATTTGTTGTTATAGCGGCAACAACAATACATCATCTCTAAAAATTTTAACTATCTAGCTATCAGATTCAGCCTGGTGACTGACTAGCAGACGGACAGTGAAATCTTAGGTCCCGTTCTATGTTGTGTGTAAGCTGTGGTTAAGTCCCGTTCTATGTTTTGGGTAGAAAGGAACCTCTAAAAGTTTAATGAATTAAACGTCTTGACCCAGTGACACCTAAAATCTTGGCTAATTAACAAAGATATTTCCATCTTGTCTTTTACGGCATGCTCCCGATAATGTGACGAAATAATTAATGAATTGAAGTCTGAATGTTGGACATTTTACTTAAATTATTGCAATAATTGTGCGTAGGGTTGTAACGGAGCTTCGCCTCCGCTTCCGTTACTGCGGAAGTTCCGCAAGAAATCGTATCTTCGCTTCCGCCTCCGCCTCCGCACAATTTTTGCGGAGTTATAACGGAGGTTTCTTTACGTATTTATAAATAAATAACGCGCAAGCTGCGACGCTCGACAACCGTCCGGCCGCGTTTGAGCGCGAAATGATCAAGAATCAACTAGTGCGAGGCGGGAATGTGGCAAACACAATTTGTTTCTCCTTAATGTTCATTACAAGAAGGTAATATTTTTTTACCAAGTATACTACCATTAATGTATGTATTTAAAATAAAAAAATTGTTTTAATTAACCATAAATTTCAATTTTTTCTATTTGTACTTTCACCTCCGCCTCCGCCTCCGTTAACCTCCGCTTCCGCGGAGGTGAGACTCGTCGCCTCCGCATCCGCCTCCGCCTCCGCTAACAAGCCTCCGTTACAACCCTAATTGTGCGTAGTCCCGTGTGGTACCGGCCATAGAATAGTACCAACCCATATAACAAATAATAATAATAAATAAATATATACGGACAAATCACACAGATGGAACTAGCCCCAAAGTAAGTTCGAGACTTGTGTTATGGGATACTAACTCAATGATACTATATTTATAATAGATATATAAGTAGATAAACATCCAAGACCCAGGCCAATCAAGAAAAGATCGTTTTCCATCATGACCTGGCCGGGGATGGAACCCGGGGCCTCCACGTCGCAGGCAAGCGTTTGACCGCTGCGCCACGGAGGACGTCAAAAATATCCTCCCGTGGGTGTCGTAAGAGGCGAATAAGGGAACTCCTACCAGGGAAGCGAGCAGCAGCGCTTCTCCTGTGGAATAACAAATCACTGCGATCCCCAACCCGCATTTCCATCTTCCCCACGCTTGGCGCCTGCCAAGCGTGGGGAAGATGGAAATGCCCCCCAATGGAATGAAAGCCTTGGGGGAGGCCTCTGTCCATCTGTGGACCTGTAAAGGCTGAAAAAAAAGAAATGTGCATTACATACAAATCTTAAACACTCACTAAGTATATTCTTTGTCGTCATAACAGGTGGACGTCGGTCAAAATACAAGCATAACACACTGTCTTAAATGCTTTAGCGACACTGAAACGCTTTGCAACGACAACAAATTCAAATGTGACAACTGTAGCAGCTATCAGGAAGCTCAGAAACGGATGAGAGTAAAGAAGCTGCCACTCATATTAGCTCTACACCTTAAGAGATTTAAGTATATGGAACAGTATAATAGGCATATCAAGGTGTCTCATAGAGTTGTTTTTCCTTTGGAGCTGCGGTTGTTTAATACGGTGAGTGTGATTGATCTTTATTGCCCTTTCTCTTAATCAGGAAATTGTTTCATAATAACCAGCACTGCAACACACTATTAATATCAATTTGAAGCTAATCCATTGCTCAATATGTTCTAAAATGTGTTTGCTCAACAAAGTAAACTGCGCAATGAATGTTGTTGAACTGTCTAAATTAAAGCCATTGCTACTGATTTGTTACGCAATTACTGTGCTGGTATTTTTGAATTACGACTAATCCGGTTCGTGCGTGGTTACAATTCCAACCTAACCATTTTGTTGGAGTACCTTTCAAATAGGCCCGCCAATATTAAAAAAAGGCTCGATTATTAAAAAGTAGAAAAATTTCTTTAGAAGGTCATTCATTAAAAAAGCGTCCAATATTTGGTCTATACATATAAGTTTTTAGAGGCTCACTTTAATGATAGCATTTTTTAAAAACCCGTGTGGTACCAGGCATAGAATACCAACCCATATCCTCCCGTGGGTGTCGTAAGAGGCGACTATGGGAAGTCTCACCAGAGAAGCGGGCAGCAGCGCTTCTCCTGTGGAATAACAAATTACTGCGATCCCCAACCCGCCTGCCAAGCGTGGAAATGATGGCAATGCTCCCCAATGGAAATAAAGCCTTAGGAGATGCCTTTGTCCAGCAGTGGAACTCTATAAGCTGAGAAGAAGATTTTTTAAAAGATAATTTTTATAAATTGACTGAAACTGCTGGACTACGTTTTTCAGTTACAATTTCCTAGCCGCATTTCCTTCTTTTCATTCGTAACGTGCGTCAAGAGTCGGGGGGGAGAGGGTAGTGGAGGCCGCTCATTTGTCAATGGTCACGCCCGCTCCCCTCGTCCCTCGCATCATCACTAGTACCTAAGCCGCGGTACAGCGGTTTCGGTTATCTATTTTATATTCAATGAAGCCTTATAGTACAACTGAATACATATGGTGTAGCATTTTCCCTTACAGTCCGACGACGCAGTGAACCCGGACAGGTTGTACGATTTAGTGGCTGTGGTGGTGCATTGTGGATCTGGCCCGAATCGAGGACACTACATCAGTATTGTGAAGAGCCACGGTTTCTGGTTGCTATTCGACGATGATATGGTAGATGTGAGTATGCACTGTGTTATTTTTCATGATTAATGTTATTACGGACATAAATACTTAGGGTTGCTCGATCCTATTTATTAGATTTTACAAAATTAATGATGATGAGCATAATGTTAATTTATGATTGAAAACTCAATATTTCTTTATCCAGCTCTAACTCAAACATTGCGGAAGACGTTGTCCTTTTAATAAAAAATTGCCGTGTTAATTTTTATTCTTAGAATATATTTCTTTCTAACATTGCCCCACAAAATATGTTTGTAAACGTACCCACGATACAGGAGAAATTCCTTGTGTGGGGTAATGTTTTTTTTCTAGTTTATATTATAAACTCACATACACAAACAGCCAGACCCGGAACAAGTACATGTAGGTCATACATATATTTGTTCCGTGCGGGGATCGAACACGCAGCGCAGTAGGCAATGGCTAAACCATTGTGCCAATTGTGCCGTCAAGACGTATGTAGTTTGTGGGATAGTGTGGAGTTTTGAATTTCGATCTGAGGTAAATTGTATAATTTACCTCAGATCGAAGTTCAAAAGTCCTCCATACAACGTAAATTCAATTCAATTCTTGATTAATGGCCTTTGTGGGAGAGACGCCACAATTTTGCCAAGAACGCGTGCGAACGATTTATAAACCATTAAACGCTGGAGAGTATTTAGCGGGAATTAAAATAATAACAATATCTTTATATATACAATATGTAAAGAAAACCCTGTCCGACCCATAAGGATAATAAAGGTTAGGTAAACACTTGACCAAATATAATATAAAATTTTACATAATCATCACAGTAACAATAATAATGAATTTTGAAATAATCTTTTTTTCCCGGGTATTAATTCCAATTTCCCCGAAATTTAGTAATTTTTAAAAAACTGACAACACCATTTGTGGCGGAGCGAATAGCGATGCGACCACGTGCCGCATGCCCCGCCCCCTTTCACCCGCGCATACATGCGCGGGTGAAAGGGGGCGGGGCTATCGGGTTGCCTACCGCACATGCATTAAATTACCTCGCTTTTTCGAAATAATATTTTTTTCTTTTTGGGGATTTTTTTTTTAAGTTTAGCCCGGCTTTATAGGCATTATTAGAATCAGTTAACGATACCTAACAATACCTTCACGGATCGGACAGGGTTTTCT
Organism: Sesamia nonagrioides; assembly: GCA_017933935.1. Classification (NCBI taxonomy): domain Eukaryota; kingdom Metazoa; phylum Arthropoda; class Insecta; order Lepidoptera; family Noctuidae; genus Sesamia; species Sesamia nonagrioides. The sequence goes on along the minus strand of JADWQK010000822.1, from coordinate 156,865 downwards.
TTACATATTGTATAATTCTGCTGTACGTGTGTATGTCATTGAACTCCTCCTAAACGGCTTGACCGATTTTAATGATTTTTTCTGTATGCGTTTGAGTGGCGACCTGGATGGTTTAGATTCACAAATCAGCCCGGCAGATGGCGCTGATCGCTTGAAGAAGCATGTGATCTCGGAAACGGCCCTAACGATTTCGCTGAAATTTAATATGTGGGGTTTTCGGGGACGAGAAATCGATCTAGCTCAGTCTTATGTCTGGGGAAGCGCATGTTTTCGAGTTTTCTCTTTCGCAATATTTCACGCATAATATGGGCGCTAATTTCGCGCGGCTTGACATAGCGGCTGTGGCGTAGTCGATAGTGGTATGGTCTACTCGCGATGGCTGGTGTTCCTCGGTTCAAACCCGGGCAATCACAAGTTTTTTTTTTCGTTTTTAGACAAGTTTATAGTTTTTTTAAATTTTTGTAGTTACTTAAAAAGAAAATTGTACATAAGAACTAAAAGAGAAAAAAATAAATAGAAATAAATAAATATTTAAGATTTTTTATTTAACTTAAAGAGACTGAAACAAGAGCTCTAGGGGTAGAGAGAGGTATGATATCTTTGTTACAAATGTATATGTAATGGGTATATTCCTAAATCTGCTGTACGTGTCTACGTCACTGAATTCCTCCTAAAGGGCTGGTCCGATTTGAATGAAATCTATGTATATAAATGAAAGTCGTGTTAGTTACTCTATTTATAACTCAAGAACCGCTTAACCAGTATGGCTCAAAGTTGTTAGGAAGGTAGGTAAGAACTGGGAGAAGGACATATCACATAGGATACTTTTTATCCCGTTCCCGTTGTTCCCGTGTGACGTGACATAAGACATGGTATAACAAAACGCAACTGACATGGAATAACAAAACAACTCAGTCAACATATAAGTTAGCGGTTCATTTGTTAAAAATGGTACAAGCACACTGCTGCACTACTCGTCATATTTAAAAAAAAGTCTTACCGGTTTAATGTTGATGCATCCCTTTAAAGCAAGGAATATAAATACTCTGTGTCGGTTTAATTGTTTTAATAAAAAGCCCCAAAGCAAACTTCAACTTCAAACTAATATTGTATTGCTGTGCCATTTACCACTTCACTACATACTATAAAACAAAGTTACTTTCTCTTTCCCTATGTCCCTTTGTATGATTAAATCTTTAAAACTCGAAACAGATTTTGATGAGGTTTCTTTTAATAGATAGAGTAATAGTAAAAAGAAGCGTTTATATGTATAATAACATCCATTAAATTGTGGAGAAACACTATCCCTCGCCCACATGTGGAAGTAACGAGAGGAGGCATAACTCTGTTGCCGCGAAAAATCGCAGTACAGGGGACAGAACTCTGGCGGGATCTCATGGAGACAAGGAAAGTGTGATTGTCGCAACCACCAGCACTGAGCACGCCACAATAGCGGCGGTAAGTCCTCTCTTTGAGGAGTAGCTAGAGAGGCGCCACGGCGTCCTCACCTTCCGACTTACGTAGGTCCTCACCGGACACGGCTGTTTCGGGAGGTTCCTGTTCCTTATAAGGCGGGAGGAAACGCCAGGGTGACCACTGTGTGCATCGCCCTGAGGACACGGTGGAGCAAATGGTGGAGGTCTGCCCGGCTTGGGTAGAGCACAGCCGTGTCCTCGTGGCGGCGATCGGCGGCGATCTCTCGCGTCCGATCCTGGTCCGGGCCATAGTTCGGAGCAAGAGTGCATGGCAAGCTTTCAACTCCTTCCGTGAAGCAGTGATGCTGGCAAAGGAGGAGGTGGAGCGCGTGAGGGAGCGGAAATCCCACTACCCTCACGCCTCAAACCGCCGCAGGAAGCGCCCTGGTCGGGAGGCAACATCGGACTCCCGACCACCGTAGGCGCGGGCTTGCGGGCGGCGAGCGATAGGCAGCTAGCCTCCTGGTAAGAACCAGGCCCGAGTTGACGTTGCGTTGTGTTTCACACGCGCCTCAAAGAGATGTCAGCACACCTTGACGGGGTCCACGAGGACTGGTCCACAGGGTTGCGGGTTGGTTAAAAAAGAAACCATGGCACTGGCCGTTGCACAGGCAAGTGAAGGAACACGGGTGGGTTTTAGTCAATAAAAGTCTGACACGCCCTTCCGCTCCATCCAGAGCGGGAGAGGTCATTTGATAATTTCCCATACATAACAAAAAAAAAAAAAGAACTGAAGAAGACCAAGAAATTGCACTTGAAGAGCGCAGCCTTAGTATGGCTCGACTTCGTGCTTCTCACTCACTAGAGCAAAGGGAGGCAGCCCGTGAAAAGGCTCGGTTGGCAATGCGAAATCGTCGAGCAAACCTCGGAGATCAAGCGCTAGATAATTTACGAAGCACAAGAAGAAATTCATCAAATAGTGATTTGAATCGGGCAGCGTTTCTACATGCATATAATATAGCGCAATGGCATTCGCATTGGACCAATGGATGTTGTTTGCGAGTATTGTAGCACATTAAAGATTTCCGGAGAACCGCCAAGATTGTGCTCCCAAATAAAGAATCATTGAATAATAATATTTATTTATTTAAAATTATCCTAATTTAAAAAGTAGTCATGTGATATTGCCTTTAAGGCGGAACGAAGTTCGCCGGGTCAGCTAGTATTATGTTAAAATAAAATATAATACCGCAATGAATTTTAATGAACTGTGAAAACGAAAACATCGCTACTACCCCGTACTTCGCATATTGTATAATGCGGTCGTGCAATAGGGATGTTTCCTGGGTAAAAAAAAATGATTCTATTTAGTCCGTCATTCAGATTATAGAAAAATATTGGATACGTATATTTTGTTTTGTCAAATCAATACAATATTGCCTTTAAGGCGGAACGAAGTTCGCCGGGTCAGCTAGTATTATGTTAAAATAAAATATAAAACCGTAATGAATTTTGATGAACTGTCAAAACGAAAACATCGCTACTACCCCGTACTTCGCATATTGTATAATGCGGTCGTGCAATAGGGATGTTTCCTGGGTAAAAAAAATGATTCTATTTAGTCCGTCATTCAGATTATAGAAAAATATTGGATACGTATATTTTGTTTTGTCAAATCAATAAAAAATGACAAATATAAAAGGTATCAAAGATCAGGAGTGGTGGCTGGTGACGTCACTGGCCGCTAAAAAGTATAGCGTGCAGTGACGTCACACGAGTTTTCAACGCGCTGTGTCGTCTTAATTTTTTGTTTATATGAAAAAAGAAAAAGTATGTGTCTAGTATTTTTTGGAAATCTGACTGACGGACTAATTAGTTTTTTTTAGTCAAATAACCTATTATATTTATTTATGTTTGTTTTAGCTTTATCCAATATGCGAATAGGAATCAACGTTTCATCTATTTTATTTTTAATTCAACTACTTTGTTTTATCTCGTTACAGAAAATTGATGCCTCTGCTATAGAAGACTTCTACGGCCTAACTTCCGATATACAGAAATCTTCAGAAACAGGATATATATTATTTTATCAATCTAGAGATGCTAGTTGTTAAGTTTATTCAATTAATTTTAGTAATTTAAATTATTTAAGATAGTGATTATAATAAATCATGTTATCATGCCACATTTGTTAAAGTTGAAAAGGCATATAATTATTGAAAAATCGTTTAATTCCAATCATTGATTATATATATTATTCATCTTTTTAAAGGTCATACAGTTGTAAATATATTTCATTTCAAAATAAAACGTTGTGAACTTTCTCCGCGTGAATTGTATTTTACTGTCACCCTATTGTCATGTACTGTCGTACAGTGTTGCAGTTACAACGGGTCAGTTATTCGAATAGGTAGGTAGTAGGTACGTTTATTTATGTGTGCGGAACTGGGCCTGTAGCCAATGAAACATCGCTTCGTAGCGAAGCGAAATCGAATACCAAACCAACCAATGGCGGGAACGATACACCACGCGACGCGATAAATCACGTGGTCAATCGTTCCCGCCATTGGTTGGTTTAGTATTCGATTTCCCTTCGCTACAATGCGATGTTACATTGGCTACAGGCCCTGGAATAGTACAGAAGATGTGGAGAGGCGTGCGAAGAGGTTAATTGGCGACCCGGTCTGGTTCTTCAAAGCGTGGAGCACAGGCGTCGGACTGCCATCCTTTAGGTATTCTACAGAATGCATTTTGGAGTATGCCCTGGAATTACATGACATAATTCCGCCATCATCGGAGGATCCGTCGTACGGCGAGTTTCCAGCCTTACGAGGGGTGTTCAAAAAATAGTGAGAATGACGTAGTAATGGAAGATACGGACGACAGCAGGTCAAGCTACCCAAAACTGTCAGATTTTCCCAATCAACCTTGAGTCTTAAAACTTCAGAGATAAAGTTGAAAATCTAATAAGGAAATCTGATAGTTTGTAGAAGCTTAGGGTGCTGTCGTTCTGTACTTGAAAAAAAAATACTGTCACGGAGAGATTAGGTCTGTCATAATACCCTCAAATAATTAGCTTTCTATCTTGTCTTTGTCAGTTGTATTATTTGTTAGCGATGTGTCGAGCTCTCGCGAAAAATGAATAAAATTGTGATAAAATTCTATTGCTTGAAGAATTTTACTACGGAATTAATATTTAAAGATTTACTTAAGTCATTTGGGAAGTCTGCTCTACCATATTCCTCAGTGGTTCGGTGGTGTGCAGAGTTAATGTGTGATAGAACATCGGTCAAAGATGACCAGCGCCAATAAATTATAGTACTCTGTGACCAGCGCTCAAGCCGGCCTTCGACGTCAGTCACTCAGGATATGGTCAAAAAAGTAAAAAAAAAAATGTTCTGGATGATCGTCGTGTAACGGTCCGTTTTATAGCCGAAGAGTTGAAGGTTTCAACTGGTAGTGTGCATAGCATTTTACAAGATCACTTATGAATGAAAAAACTATCCGCGCGTTGAATCCCGAGAATGATATCGAACGCACAAAAGCAAACGCGACTTACATTTCAGAGTTCATTGGAACTGTTTCAACGAGTTCCGTTTTTTTTACGATTCGTAAGAATGGATGAAACACGGCTGTATTTTTATATTTCACTAGTGGTCGCCAGCGTCTTCGTTCGCGTGGGGTTTGTAATTTGAACATGTTATGCTTTGCTCCTATTGGTCAAAGCGTGATGTTATACTGATCCATACGTCATGTTCGTGAACAGACGCCGCACTATGGGAAAATCGCGTATGTTTCGTCTCAAAACTCCGTATCTCAGTTATTTCAAAACTAAATGATCTGTAATTTTGCATACATATACGTGAATGTATAAGGTTTAAAAGAAAAAATAATAATTTTGAAAATTATGTTTATTAATTTATTTAAAAAATAAAACAATAAAAAAAGTACATGCATTTATAAGAAAATATACTTTTTTTTTAATTTACTTACATAAAATAGAATTAAATATCATTGTATAAACAGTGTCTAACGAGAAAAAAATAATGTACAAAATTCAACAATCTCCTACAGATTTTCGTTGACAGCAAGAAGGGACTTGGCTTCATCGAAAAGTTCTTTCGATATCGTTTCTGAGGTATTTCTCAAACTTGATATATATGGATCAGAAGTGTACAATAAGGTATGGAACACGTCTGTATTGGTAGCCGCTCTTGAACATTTTCTAGAATGATGAAGTCTAAACTTTTTGTAATCCTTGTTGCGGGATTCTTGAGCGTCTTCGGACAATTGTCCGATAGGTAATATAGCATAGTACTCAATGATTTTTTCTCCGTGAATAAGTATTTTATGTACGGAGGAAGGCATATAATACCAATTATAATTATTTACGTACAGTTGGGCGGTACTATATGCGTATTCACCGAACTTTTTGAATCAATAGCCATTCCAGATGACATAGTTTGTAGTATAATGTACATTCGTTTTATAAGTTCTACGTCTACACCTGTAATGTCTGCAGAGCAAGAGTAATTCTGAAAAAATCTCCGAGCTGTGTTGCCGTCATTACTATTTCCAGTGCCTTGTCGAGGTTTATCGATATGCAGTCCCATTTCCTCCCTAAACCGCTTTTGTACCAGTTTTTTCTTTTCGTCTTTGTTTTTTTTATTTTCTGGTGTAGTGGCTGACCACTTTTGGAAAGACAAGTTATAGGAAATGTGTAAAATCATCTCCATACTTCTAATCCAAGCGTGTAGTGTTGACAGTCCATATTGAAATGAACTTTCATTCACATCTCGTGTCCTAACTGCCTCTAAGTTATTCATTTGCCGAGGAGTAGCACCACAAATTGTACAAGAAGCGCTCGAAGGAGTTTCAGTTAAAACTTGTGCTACTTTACCATCAATCATGGTTAAAAATAGGTTATGAGTAATTTCAATTACTTCACCATTCTTATTTATCATGGAAGGAGACAGGTTTTCAATTTGATTTTTGATATCAGCCACAACAGAAGCGGTTTTTTCAGGAGTTTCTTTGGCAAATTCTATCAATATAGGTCTGCAATATCTTACGGATGAGCAAGTTTCATTTTTCCAAATAACAATATTAGTTGTCTCATCTATGAGTTTAATGGGTACAAGTGAAGCAATAAAAAGGTTCGCATCTGATGTGAAATCGCTTTCTTCGGGCAAAACTTGCTTGTATTCACTTTGCCCTGATGACCCGTCACAACCCCATTTGCAGAATAGTTTCAACTGTCTTAAACCGTTTTTGTAAACTGAACCAATTAGTAATATACGTGCCACAGTATGATCCAATAAGTCTTGCAGATTGACTTTTGCACTTATGTTAGTAATGGTTATGCTCGAATCTGGTGGGTAACACATCTTCTTCGCTTCGGCTAAAGTTGGATAAGAAGGAAACACTGAGCAGTTTTTGTCCGCCAAACAAATACGAAGTTTCCCATACTGTTCTTTGTTAAGGTCTAAGTCAATAAATATCCGCAGTGCTTCTTCCTTTGTAAAAGGTATAACATCTTCAGGGTTCTCAGTTATGAATTTAAGAAACTTTTTCTTATCATTTTTTGACGCAGTTCGTATAATATTAACAATTGTGGCCTCCTCCGTCTCACCCATAGACCGCAACTCCTGAGTATATGCATTGAGCACACAGTCCAGTCCGTACTCTTGTATTAATTGCATGTATTTTCGTTTCTTTGTTTTTTCTGAAGATGCTTCGTATGGTTTCGATGGTCTGCCACCTGCACTGCTTCCAGACGTATTAGGGTCATTAACTGTGACTCGACACTCCAGTGGAACACGAAATTCACCATTTAACCAGTCGACGTTATTACTTTCAAAGCGTTCTCTTTTCCGGGATGCATTTCTCCAGCGTTCGTTACATTTAGATACCAAGTTTCTTTGAATGTAGGAGACCACAGTATTCATATCCTCTGGTGACAAATTGAAATTTTCTTGCAAGTAGTTTTCTATATTATTCCCATTTATCAACAAATTGCACAACTCTCGTTTACTACAAACAAATTCACCCATTATTTTCAAATCAGATAACTTCTGTGAATATTTGAAAATAGGTATTAACTGCTTTTTTAAGGCAACTGAATTTCTGATGAACAACTGTGGATGTTTCAGGGTTCGCCTTTCTTTTATAGGCCAATGAATTAGTGCTATGTGCAAAAAGATAAGAAACTAATATTTGCACTCTTCCCATAACCAACCTGTTTTTAATTTGACCCTAATTGATATAGTGACCATATTTTATCAAATATGGTGGTCAAAACTATATCAAAACCACAAATAACTATAAATAATAATGACCATTTTATCAATTTGACCTTAATAGATAACAGATGATTATGTGAGCAGTAAAAAGATATTGGAAAAAAATTATCTCGCGATATGTTTTGGTACCGTGTCAGAAAAGGCGCAAGTATGCGCAACTTTTTTTTTTCTCCTTGTGTAAACTAATGTATAAAGATCGTAATACAACAAATATCTCGACAGCGGCAAACAGCGGTAAACGGGTAAGTCTCGTTAAAAAAAAAAGTAACCTGAAAATTATACCATCTTAAACTACATTGGTTAATTTTAATTTTATTATTTATTATATATAATATTATTTAAGAAACGTTATGAGGAGATTATAAGCATTTCAAAAATGTATAATACTTATACATTTATAAGAAAAACTTTCGAGTAATGTCTCGTTGAATTGTAGTAATGTATTGTGCCAAAATCACATCATTGAACATGAGTTAGCTTTGATGCCTTTTTATATACATTATGGTTAGCAAAAAATAATTAAAAAATATAGAAAAGAAAGCTTATTTATAAGACTAAATTAATTAATTAGTTCTACTCCATAACAACGACTTTCACGTGAAACGGTTTTGAGACGGCCTTGTATGGGGCTTTCCCATAGTGCGCCGTCAGAGGGAACTGGTCATCTCTTAGCTGCTACGGCGTATTTTAATTTCTGAATTGATTTTTGTGTTTTCCATAATGGACGCTCTCAGCGTACAATATATTTCTGCATCGTTCTCACGCGGTTGATGAATGTTACATGAATGATGTAATCAAATATTTGTAACAATAGCTAAAAAATTTAAAAGAGTGTCCATGGAGTTTCTTGCCCGTTCTTCTCCATAGGTATTAGGTACCTACTCTTTGGAATGGGCGACTAGCTTCATCTTATGACTGACCGACCTTCTGACAATTCAAAAGTGCCTGTAACTGGTTTATTTGAAATAAATGATTTGATTTATATATTATATAGCCTATAACCTTCCTGGATTAATGGGCTATCCAACGTAAAAAGAATTTTTCAAATTGGATCAGTAATTCCTGAGATCAAACTCCTCAGCTTTATATATTAGTATAGATTGATTCAGAACCGAAACAGTAATCAATATCCTGGATAAGTACGTCATCTCCCACACCAAATAAATTCAAGACTCAACCATCTACCGGCAAGATCATGAGCTCAGTGTTTTGGGACCACCCGGGGTTGGTAATGATTAAATACCTTGAATATGGAGCCACTATCACAAGGCTACAGTTACCATGGCAGCAATCCAAGACGCTGGCTTTGAGATTCTCGATCATCGGCCAGATTCACCGGACTTGGCCGTGTGGCCTAGTGATTTCTACGTATTTCCGCGTTTGAAAGAATACTTGAGAGGCACAAAATTTGAAGATGACGAAGTGAAGTAAATACCTACTTATCATCATTTCCACCGAAAGACGCTGAACATAGGATCTCCACGACGACCGGGACTGCTCCTCCTGCATCCAGCGGTTAATACATAAAATGAAGATTTTTTTAAAAAGGGTATTTTGGCTCTAGAAAAAAGATTTGCTAAATGTATTGACCAAAAGGGTGTTTGCGCCGAAAAATAATATTAAATAAATTAATTTTCTAAAATCCTCTCCTGCGTTGGTTGACACTGCTACGATCCGGACGAAACGTTTCGCTTCGACTTTTAATACCGCATGCATCGAAGGGCTGGAACAATTTGCCTGCGGCGCGGCAATCTTCACGTCTGATTACGATTTAAATACATACATATCTTCAAGGTTAAAGTGAATACCTTCAGAAATTAGTGCACTTTACCATCAATGATTGCAACACTTGACTTTGCCTATGATTCACTCTAGCCTTGAAGACACTTAAATTGTAGTCCGACGGAAACACCGCCGCTGGCAAATTGTTCCAGTCAGAGATAAATTACATTATAATCCCTATTGTTTGTATATACTACATAGATGAGCAGCAATCCAAATGTCGCGATGGCCGTTTTTTTTTTGATATTGCATCTCGTAGGTGGCTACTAAGAGACTGTAGCGCAGTCGCTACAATACAACAATAACACAAAGGATTGCCCAACTATTGACGTCCCAACGATTGACGACCTTCCGCGAAGGGGTGCACAATAAATCATACCAGTGTCACACAAAGGTGTATGTAAGACAAAGAGCGTGGGTCCTGACCGCCTCAGCGAGGGTGTCGCACATTGTCGCACCACATCTGTTCCATTGTTCGTTGGAGAAAGTTCCGCGGACGACGCGATTCTGTTAACCCATTGTGCGCCGCCGGAGAAAGCGCGCTGACCATACCGAACCGCCTTGCACGTGGACCGAAGGCGCGGGCCCGGTCCACCGGCCAATCAGACGGCACGTTCTCCCACGATCAACAAATCAGCATCAAGAACGCCCGATCAGTCAGCCCCACTCCGGTTTAGAGATAGCTGTATTATTGTCTAGTATTTAAGCTTGTGCATAGCTCGTAAGACATCACATTATCATATATCATATTATCACACATTATTATCAGATATTTTACATTGTAACATAGTCGCGTCTCTCCTCTCGTAATTAGGTAGTTCATAGCATACATTGTACTCTAGACTTACGTGCAATATACAACGTAATACCTATTCGCGTTTTAATTACATAACACGCCCTACGCGCTAAAGTGGTGACCCCGACGATTAAAACCGATAAAAACCGACGTGAGACTAACCGGCGCGAGTCTAACCGTCGTAATTCGAACCGACGCGATTACAAGACGACGTGACTATAAGACCGACGTGACTTCAAGACCGACGTGACGATACTCGTGATTAGCATATTCTAGTGGCTTCCCACAAGCGGGTTTCCCCACTAGGATTTCAAGAGGCTATATTCGCGGTATTGTAGCGTTACAACAGCAGAGTCTCTTCAGGATGGCGACCAGCAACGCACCACAGGTAGAAGGGCGAGTCGACACGCTCACACTACAAGCACGGCTGTCTGACTTTTGGCCAGCGTATCCCAGGCTATGGTTCACGCACTTCGAAGCAGTAATGGCGCCACAGAAGTCAGGTGATGACGCGCGCTATCAAGCAGCTATCGCACGAGTAGGCCTGGACGCACTTCAACAAGTAAGTGATATTATCGCTAAACCGCCCACTGAAAACAAGTATGAAACCCTGAAGGCCAGACTCATCAGCGTCTACGAGGAGTCCGAGAGCCGGAAGCTGCAAAAGCTGATGGATGAGATGGAACTCGGAGAGCAGAAACCCTCACAGCTGTTACGTAAAATGCGGGAACTAGCCGGACAGAAGATACCCGACAGCACACTGCGCATCATGTGGACCAAGTTACTTCCACCTTCAGTACGCGCTGTTCTCACCGTGAGCGACATAACTGACTTACAAAAGTTGTCGCAAATGGCAGACACTGTCATGGACACTATCGCGCTACCTAACCAGGTCGCGCAGATTACACACACGAGCGGTATGACTGCCCTACACGAACAAATAAGGCAGTTATCTCTGGAGCTAGCTGAACTCAAGAACAAGCAGGAACACAGACCAAGATCACACAGACCATACGACAGACGGCGTTCAAGATCGCGCTCAGCAAGCCGGGATAATAGCAATCGCAAGTATTCAGAACAATCACTTAAGTGTTATTATCATCGCAAGTTCGGTAAAGAAGCGCGAAAGTGTACGCATCCGTGCAATTTCGACAGCAACAGTGCCCAGTCGGAAAACTAACGCCTGCGTCGGTTGAGGCGGCAACTGACGCGAACAACACTTCTCACCGCCTATTCATAACTGATAAGAATTCGCGTCTGTCATTTCTTATTGATACCGGCGCAAACGTTTCCGTGATACCGAGAACCAAAGGCGGGAAAGCAAAACAAACCGATTTCTGTTTGTACGCGGCAAACAACACGATTATCCCAACGTACGGAGAGAAAACCCTACAACTGGATCTCAACCTACGACGGCCGTACACCTGGAAATTCATCGTCGCTGCAGTCAGCAAACCAATCATCGGTGCAGACTTCCTGAAACGTCATCAACTTCTTGTCGACATAGCCGGCCGACGCCTCGTCGACAAAGTTACCAATATGACCGTCAGAGCATCAGTCATTCAGTCCGCCGAACCCACAGTTCGAAGTATCGACATGGAACAGCCGTATCACCAGCTCCTCAGTAAGTTTCCTGACATCCTGCGACCGTCATGCACGAAGGATACTCCCAAACACAGGGTAGAACATCACATCGAAACTACTGGTCCACCAGTGTACAGCAAGTGCAGACCGCTTCCTCCACATCGCTACCTGCCCGTGAAGAAAGAATTCGAGCTCATGATGCAGCAAGGAATTTGCCGACCAAGCAAAAGCCCTTGGGCCAGTCCACTACATGTCGTACCTAAGAAAAACGGCGACTTACGAATCTGCGGTGACTACAGGAGACTCAATGACGTCACTAAACCCGATCGCTACCCAGTCCCACGCCTCAAGGATTTTACATACCTGCTTCACGGCAAGAAAATCTTCTCCACTCTCGATTTAAACCGAGCCTATTCACAATTGCCGATCTTCGAACCCGATATCGAGAAGACAGCGATCACAACACCATTCGGTTTATTCGAATTTCCACGAATGTGCCCAGGTCTCAAGAATGCTGGACAGACATTTCAACGATTCATACACGAAGTACTGAACGGGATAGACTACGCTTTCCCATTCATCGATGATGTCATCGTTGCATCTGAAAGTGAAGCAAGCCATATCGCGGATCTGCAGGAAGTTTTACGCCGATTAGACACGTATGGTGTCACTATCAACCCATCTAAGTGTGTCTTCGGCTGCGAAACAGTCAAGTTCCTAGGTTACGAAGTATCAAGCGCGGGAATTAAGCCACTGCAGGACAAGGTCAACGCGATAATAGAATACCCCAAACCGAAAACCATTCAGGACTTACGAAGATTTATGGGGATGATAAATTTCTATAGAGACAGTGTTAGAAATGCAGCCGAGATACAAGCACCGTTAAACGCCTTTCTTCATAACTCAAAAAAACGAGACAAAACGGAAGTAACGTGGGACAATCAGTCAACAAAAGCCTTCGAGTTGTGCAAACAGAGCATAATAGATGTTGCGTTATTGTCTTACCCATCCCGGTCGCCCGACGACAAGATCACTTTGTTTTGCGATGCGTCGGCTACCTGCGCCGGCGCGTCCCTCCAACAATTGCGTAACAATAAACAATGGGTGCCACTCGGATATTTTTCAAAAAAATTCTCCGAAACACAAAAGAGATATAGCACAAATGAAAGGGAACTCCTTTCGATTTTCATGGCCGTAAAACACTTTCGAAAAATCTTTGAAGGCAGAGAGCTCATCATTTATACTGACCACAAACCGCTGATTTACGCAATTCGCAAGCCCCCGTCTGATAACGACACACCACCATCGCCGAATCCGCCAATTGCTCTTCATTAGCGAGTTTACTACTGATATCCGACACGTGAGCGGGGCACAAAATATTGTCGCAGATGCACTATCGCGCGTCGAGACAATCGATACGCCATCACCTATCAACTACGACGAGTTATCTCAAGCTCAAGAAAACGACAGTTGTTTACCTGCATTATCTCAACAGACCAACATACAACTCAAGAAAATCATCTTACCTGGTACCAACAAGCCAATATTCTGCGAAACATCAACGTCACATGTTCGTCCATATCTAACAGCTGACTTTCGTCGCACAGCTTTCAACGCCGTGCACAGCCCAAGTCATCCCGGAGTACGAGCTACACGGAAGCTGATGCAAGAACAATTCTTTTGGCCCTCAATGAACACCGACATCGGGGAGTGGACCAAAGCATGCAATTCGTGTCAGCTCTCCAAAATACAGCGACACAATCATAGCGACATCGCAACATTCCCACCGAGCGAACGATTTCAACATATCCACATCGATATCGTTGGTCCGCTACCTACATCAGCATGTGGACACAAATACTTAATCACAATGATCGACCGGTGCACTCGATGGCCTGAAGCTGTACCACTTCAAGAGACAACCGCTGAAACCGTCGCAAGAAAGCTATACGAAGTCTGGATATCCCGTTTCGGTTGTCCAATAAGAATCACAACTGATCAAGGACGACAGTTTGAAAGTCGACTGTTCAAAGACCTAGCTCAACTACTCGGCGCAGACAAAACCCGTACTACTGCCTACCACCCGCAGAGTAATGGAATCGTCGAGCGTTGGCACAGATCGTTGAAAGCCGCACTCATGGCTAGACTAGAAAACAGCAACAAATGGATCTACGAGTTGCCTACTGTTCTAATGGGTCTAAGAGCCGCTATCCGCTCCGACTCTGACACAAGCGCAGCGCAACTCACCTACGGTCAAGCTATACGCCTACCAGGTGACTTCATATCACCAACTCCAGCCACACCGACGATGGATCACGACTACGTCAATCACCTGCACGACATCATCACGAAGCTCACACCCACATACAAATCGCATGCAAACAAGCGATGTATGTTCGTTCACAACGATCTACAAACATGTAGCCACGTGTTTGTACGCGATGACACCGTTCGCAAACCTCTGCAGCATCCATACCAAGGTCCATACCAGATCATCGAACGCAAGGAAAAGTACTTCACAATACAACTACCCGGACGATCAAGCAACATATCGATCGATCGCCTCAAACCTGCGTACACTATCAACACAGAAGATGATCCCAAGCAAAAAAACGCGCGGGTAGACGGACGTCAAAATAAACGCTCTGTTATTAAAAAATCTTAAAAAATACTATTACTGCTTGGAAGTTAATAAAACTTAGTGAACCAACAAAACATTAGCAAATACATAAGTGACAGTGTTATCCGGGGGTTGTATACACAAACTGTGAAGTTAAATCAAAATATCCTGTGATTATTAAACCCTGCATTTTAATAACAAATAAGAAGAAAGTATAATAACAACATTCTTAAATAAACAAAATAGTGCAAAACTTATAATAATTGTTGCACAAATTCATCAAAACATATTAACAAATACACGAAGTGCAAAAGTGAGTCACTCAGTATTTGAATTTTAACTGTCACACGTCACATTAACCGTTTTACCTAATCAAACGAAAAATATATGCTGCTTATAGTCACTAAATTCAATACTTATGTTAATGGTCGGTTGGCTCAACGGCTAACGCATCAACTTTTGCAATTTAGCTGGCCTCACACGAATGGTCGCAAGTTCAAACCTGAGTCTGACAGGATATAACTTTTCGTGAATTTTAAATTCTTATTTATAATAATTAGAAAATACATACAAAAAGAAACAGTGTTAAAGAAGTATTACTATTAAAAAATGTCTGGTTCGAATAAGGTAAACAGTGAACACAAGATGGCAGCACTGGTAACATGTAATATCTGCAAAAAACATGTCAACATAAGAAGCACTGCTCAATGTTCAGTGTGCAAAAAAAGGTACGAATTTGATTGTATGGGCTACCCAGAATCTACTTTTCGACTAAAGAACACTGATGAGAAAAAGAGATGGAAGTGCAAAATATGCGCTAAAAATAAAACAGTCACTGATATCGTTGAGGAAATTGCAATATCGAACGTCACACTTAGAAAGAAACAAAACACTTCTATTAAACCTACTAAGGCGCAACAGACGTCGTCTACGAAACAACAATACATAGATTTAATGAGCAAGAATACGTCTCAAAATACAAAGGCAAATGTATCCACAGAAAATTCATTTGAAAGTTTATCATTAGACGAAGATATTGATTATATGTTCCATACGTTGAAAAGTAATCCTCAACTACACAGGAGTTGCCCAAATATAAAAATTGACAACAGTGTTTCAATAGAAATTCTGGAAAAGAAAGTTTCTTTATTGGCGGAGAAACTAGAAATTGCAGAAAATGAAATAAGCAATCTACTAACTGAAAATTGCGATCTCAAAAAGCAATTATCTATGTACGGTACCCAAATAAATCAGCTCAAGGATATTTGCAAATCGACTCCCAAAAAAATACCTCAGAAAAAAAAGAATAACAGTACTATCAAAACTAAATTAGATTTTTCAATGGAACCAAACAGTCCAAAGCAAACCTCACAACCGCAAAATAACCAACGAGATCAAAATATTCTATTGAAAAAGGGAGAAAACGTCGAGGAAAACAGTATGCCGTTAGATTCACCTATTAAACAACTATCTAGACAAGCCGAACCCTCTACTCAGTTGAAATACAAAAAAGCGAGAAATATCTACATAATTGGAGATGAAAAAGTAAGAGGTTTAGCTGCACGATTAATTCAGATTAAGACTGGTAAATGGAATGATAATTATAAAATACAAGGGAGAGTTCAACCTTATGCTTCATCAAATGAGATTCTGCGCAATCCAGATAGTTTATTACGCGACCTAGCCGACGACGACATTGTAATACTTTCAGTTGGCAAGTATGACACTAACCCGTACTTGTTGTTTACTAACATATGTAGTACTTTGTGTAGAATAAGTAAATGTAAGATATTGATATTGGATGTTTCTGAAAATAGATTCCTAAATGTTAACAAACTAAATTATGAATTAAAAATGTTTACAAAAAACTTTAAAAATTGTAAGTACATCGAAGTAAATGAGCTAAATGTCAGCTATACTAAGAAATTATCATTTTTAGATCTAATCGCTTATAAACTTAACATAGAAATTGATTTTATTGAATACGAAAATAGCTTTTTAAATCCAATAATTAGGCCACAAAATCCACTGCATGACCACAATAAAAATAATGATACATTTTTTCGCTCCTAACTCCACCACAAATAAAACTACAGTAAATTACTACCAATCTAAACAGGTTGGTAGATACAAAAAACTGAGAATTCTACACCAAAACATAGCTGGTATTTGTAACAAATTGGATTTGTTAGAATTAACTTTATTAGAATTAAAGGAGAACTATAAGGAGGTTGATATACTATGTTTTAGTGAGACATTTGTTAAACAAGGGATGGAATCGAACATTAAATTAAACAATTTTAATCTGGCTGCATTATTTACTCGAGATAAGTGTAGAGGTGGCACATGTATTTTAACTAGTAAAGAATTTAAGACTAAAGCATTAAATATTCCATCAAATTTACCAACTAAATTTTATTTTGAATGCTGTGGTATAGAGATTATTGGTCTAGGCGTAATAGTTATCAATATATACAGAATACCCGATCAGAGAAAAGCTCAAATAGGTATATTTCTTCATAAACTTGATAACTTATTAAATTACATAACGGAACAATATAAGAGAAAGAAAATTATTGTATGCGGTGACTGGAACATTGACCTAATAAAGAGCACTACAACAACAAAAGAACTCATAAGTTTACTTCATAACTATAATTTTGAAGCTCATATAAAACTGCCCACTCGGGATAACTCTTGCATTGACCAGATAGCTAGTAACCTAAAACATGTTCAGCCGGAACTATGTCACCTAGGTCTCTCAGATCACGAAACAGCACAGATGGTGACCATAACAGTTAATAATCAAAAAATAATATCTAGCTGGTTTGAATTAAAACGTGACTACTGTCGAAATAATCTTCAGACTTTTTGCAGTTGTATGGCATCCCTCTCGTTCTCAGAAATTTATGAATCAGATACATTAACAGAAGCTTTTACTATTTTTTATGATGCATTCAAACTATTCTATGACCTGTGTTTTCCTGTGATTAGGGTTAAAGTAAATAATAAGCCAACGTCACTAAACTGGGTAACTAAAGGCATACGAAAATCCAGCAAAACTAAACGTCACCTATATTTAAAATTTAAAAGTAGTAACGTAAACAAAAAGCAAAACGAGAAAAAATATAAACTATATAATCACATATTTAAGCATTGTGCACATAAAGCTCAGAAACTTACGAACACGAGACGTATACAAAATCACAAGAATAAATGTAAAGCCACTTGGAATGCAATCTCATCAACCATATGCAACAACAGTCTTAATAGAGATAATATACAAGAAATTCATCTTAATAATATGATATATAATAATCCAATAGATATTTGCAACACTTTCAATGACCACTTCATTAATTCAACGTCTAAACAGCCCATAAATTTCAATAGCAATATTACACTTGACCAAAAAAACAGAAACTGTAATACTATTTTCCTTAATCCTACAGATGCAATGGAGGTTCACAAAATCATAATGTCTCTGAAAAACAGCAAAACATGTGGATATGATGATATTACTACACGGGTTTTAAAAGAATGTGCTATTTGGATATGTAATCCATTAGCGCATGTTATCAACTTATCGTTTCTGGAAGGTAAATTTCCTGAACAGTTAAAAAAGTCCATTGTAAAACCAATTTTTAAAAAGGGAGATAAATCAGACCCGAGCAACTATCGGCCTATATCTATAGTTCCCATTATATCGAAAATTCTGGAAAAGGCAATTCTCATTAGGTTAAATAATTTTCTCTCAACACATAATGTATTACGTGAAGAGCAATTTGGATTTCGCAAGGGAAGTTCAACTGCCTTAGCAATCTTTAACTTAATAAAACTTGTATCACAGAGCATAAACGATGGTAATCCAGCGGTATCTCTTTTTCTTGACATGAGCAGGGCTTTTGATTTTGTAAATCATGCAAAACTTTTACACAAGTTAAATTTTTATGGCATAAGAGGAAAAGCGCATGAATGGATATCCAGCTATTTAAGAAACAGGAAACAGTACACAGAGATATCCAAAGTCATTATGGAAAATAGTAAAAAATATTCTAAAAAAAATTTTAAATCAGTTGAGATATTCAATAGAAGTGGTGTTCCGCAAGGTAGCATTCTCGGCCCTCTGCTTTTTTTGATCTATATCAATGATCTTCCAGAAAGCACCTTGCAGAACTGCATCCTTTTCGCGGATGATACTACTATTGTTATAAAAAGCCAAGATAAAAATGCATACAAATCCGTTACAGAAAAAGCTCTTTTAAGTGTAGATAACTGGATGAAGGATAATAATTTAAATATAAACATAAGTAAAACTAAATTAATTGAATTTCAATCTTACAACGCCAAAAAATTAGATTTAGACATTGCATATAAAGATGAAAAGGTACAATCAATAGATCATTTAAATTTTCTGGGACTTCATGTTGATAAACATCTAAACTGGAAAGTACACATTGAATCCATATGTCAGAAACTGGATAGATTTGTGTTCGCATTAAAAAAACTAAGACAAAATGTTTCTGTAGAAGCGGCTCTATCAGCTTACCATGGCTACGTGTCATCTATACTAAGTTACGGTCTTATAATGTGGGGAAATTCAGTCGACATCGACAGAGTTTTTAAAATACAGAAACGGTGTATCCGAGTTATTAATAAAGCATGGTTCTTAGACGGCTGTAAACCTCTATTTCAAAAATGTAAAATCCTTCCTCTACCTTGTATGTATATAAGAGACATCTGTATTTTTACCAAAAAGTACATGCATTATTTTAAGTTACGCAGTGAGGTCTTGACAAGACAAAAGAGGAGTAAGTTCGAAAACTTATTATATCAACCACCTTGTAGAAAAGATATTTATAAGAAAAATGTATTTAATATGTGTATTTTAATTTATAATAACATTCCAAGTAACTTGAAACTGTTGGAGGGTGGTGTTTTTAAAACGAAATTGGTAGAGTGGCTTCAAAAATATTCTTTTTATAGTATTAAGGAATTTTTGGAATATAAAATTTAAATCTTTAAGGATAATTTGAATAGATGTAAATTGTAAGTAAAAAGGAATAAATATTGTAAAACATCAAACATTTGCACGCTTGCATGCAAGCAGAGTACTATAACTTTTAGGTTTTAAGAACTTACCTTTATAAAAAAATGTATCTCTAGCAAATAAACGTATGATTATGATTATGATTATGATTATGATTATGACCAGTCAAGCACCTGCAGTTACCACAGACGAGCAAGCCACAGCCAAGACTCCAGCACCTGCAGCGACCGCAGACGAGCAATCCAGCCTACTCCCAGCCCAGCATACGAGAGAACAACGTACTAGGTCAGGCAGGATCGTTAAGACGCCTGCACGCCACGTATGTTTCGCCTTGAGGGGGAGAGTACTGTAGCGCAGTCGCTACAATACAACAATAACACAAAGGATTGCCCAACTATTGACGTCCCAACGATTGACGACCTTCCGCGAAGGGGTGCACAATAAATCATACCAGTGTCACACAAAGGTGTATGTAAGACAAAGAGCGTGGGTCCTGACCGCCTCAGCGAGGGTGTCGCACATCTGTTCCATTGTTCGTTGGAGAAAGTTCCGCGGACGACGCGATTCTGTTAACCCATTGTGTGCCGCCGGAGAAAGCGCGCTGACCATATCGAACCGCCTTGCACGTGGACCGAAGGCGCGGGCCCTGTCCACCGGCCAATCAGACGGCACGTTCTCCCACGATCAACAAATCAGCATCAAGAACGCCCGATCAGTCAGCCCCACTCCGGTTTAGAGATAGCTGTATTATTGTCTAGTATTTAAGCTTGTGCATAGCTCGTAAGACATCACATTATCATATTATCACACATTATTATCAGATATTTTACATTGTAACATAGTCGCGTCTCTCCTCTCGTAATTAGGTAGTTCATAGCATACATTGTACTCTAGACTTACGTGCAATATACAACGTTATACCTATTCGCGTTTTAATTACATAACACGCCCTACGCGCTAAAAGACCGTAACTACTTAATCGGACTTTCCTGTGGATGCTTTAATTAAAATTAAAGCCTCCAGCCAGGGGCACTTAAAACTAAATTAAAATTAGGCGACTACGCACTAAGGGCACCCCCCGTGGGGTACGAACCTCGGCTTAGGGCGTCGCTAGAGAGGACAGCAAGGGGCGGCTGGATCGAAAGTTATACTTAATGGTTTGATGACCACGGCGTTTCCTAGTATTAGCTCTGAGAAGAAACGCCGAAACAAACTCAGAGGTCATTGTTGGGACATTATGATAATTACTGGCTCAGCTGCGGCGCGGGCTGGCCTTCCTCGGACAGGGGACGGGGGAGGGGGTTGCTACGGGAAGCGCGTCGCGATGGACCTCGGCGGCGAGGTCGGTAGGTCGGTCTGTTTTTGTGTACTGTGCTGGTGGCCCTATTGGCCTCTTGGAGGAGGGTAATGGGGTCATCGGGGTCTGTGAGGGCATGCCGAGGACGGCGAAGTCGGGAGATGGTGGAGGGAGTGTAATTGACGGCCGCTGCTATAAGAGGATTGCGGTGCTTGGTGGCAGTATCAAAGAAGCGTTTGGAGAGACGTTTCATGAACTGCTGGATGGTGGGGATTTTGAGATCAAGGTGGAGGGTCTCATTACGGACGAACCAAGGGGCGTTTGTGGCTTTACGGAGGAATCGGTTTTGGACTACTTGCATCCTATGGATATGACGTGGCTTGGCATGTACGAAGACTGGACAAGCGTAGGTCATTATCGGGCGTATGCAAGCTGTGTTCAAGCGCATTTTGCACCTGAGCGATAACTTGCTACGCGGGTTGAGGAGGGGGTGGAGTCGACCTAGAGCGAAGGCGGCGCGAGCGCGGACCGTCTCAATGTGCTCTGAGAAGTTGAGGTTTTGATCGAGAATCACACCTAGGTACTTGGCTTGCTTCTCCCAAGGGATCGGCTTGCCGTCCATGGTGAGGGGTCGTGGAAGGGTGACACTGACCCGCGGTTTCCTGTAGAGTACCGCTTGGCTTTTTAGGGGGTTGACTTCAATTCTCCATTTTCTAAACCAGTCAGCGAGCTTGTTGACCGCGGATTGAAGATGGAGGCGAATCCAGTCTGGACTGCGTCCCGAGCAGTAGATGGCTGTGTCTGGCTGTGCGAACAGAGCGAGTTGAACCTTACTGCTTTTCGGGATATCGCTAGTGAAGAGCGTAAAAATGAGTGGGGCTAGTACAGAGCCCTGAGGAACAACTGCACGGATGGGGCGGGGGGAGGAGAGCGCTCCTTCAATTTTATAGCGAAAGGTGAGGTTTGACAGAAAGTCCCATAAGATGAGGACGAGACGATCAGGCACGCCGAGTTGGTACAGCTTATAGATTAAGCCGTTGTGCCAGACTTTGTCAAACGCCTTCGCTATATCGAAGTAAACTACGCCTGTATACATACCACGCAGGAAGCCTGCGTGAATATGTTCAGTGATGCGTAGGATCTGTTGCGGACAGGAGTGCTGGGTACGGAACCCGAATTGTTCTAATGGGATAAGGCCCTTGTTCTCGGCGTAGGCTCTGAGACGCTTATATATAAGCCTCTCATAAATCTTACCGAGAACTTTGAGTAAGCTGATGGGACGGTTCGGCTTTAGGCTTACCGGGCTTGGGAATGCCTACGATGGCCGTTCAACTCGAAAGTGGTTTGTTTTTCCAAATCTAACTTAGCAGGTCATTCTGACAATCACAGTTAATATTAAGATTGTGTCCATTCAATCATAATGAAATTTAATTTGAGTGGCAAAGTGACAATTACTAAAAAAGATTTAAACAGTCTCATGTTCAAATCTTTTTTATATTTATAAATGACAATAGCTTGAAAATAATTTGCATTTTTGAAAGTCCCAAATTAAAATAGAGATCAATTTCACAAAATACTATAAAAACATGACATGATCAATCTTCTGTCCTCATTCTGCACACTTAACATCTAAGGGGGATTCTAAGTGGTAATGAGAAAACAAAATAAATATCAAACTTCCTTAAAAATACTTTTTATTTCCATTTTTAAGCTACAAACTCATATGGGATGGGAGCCAGTAACACTGGTTTTTCAGTACCACTGACAATATGAGCAGGCTTAGGTCCAGCAGGTTGTCTCTTCAGGTTGGCAACCTTGCCGGCAGCCTTAGCTTCAGCCAGCAGCCTCTCGTTTTCCTTGACCCTCTTGAGGAAGTCCTGTCTGCACTTGGAGTGTGTTACATGCTCAACGCGAACATTGATGCGCTTGGGTAGGATCCTTCCACGGACACGCTTGTTGACGATGACACCTAGAGCGTGTTGTGTGACATTGTAGACACGTCCAGTCTTTCCATGGTAGACTTTGTGGGGCATACCCTTCTGGACTGCACCATTTCCCTATAACAATACATTATGACATAAGTGCAACTTAGTTTATTTGTTGGCCGAAAATGGTGAGTATTCATTTGAAGGCCCAGAAAAAAGATTTTAAACAAAAAGTTATTTTGAATCACGTCACGAGCTGATCTGGGGGTCTATTTCCTCCGTTAGCAAACAAACCCATTAGGATACATTCTTCTTGTTTAGAATACACTAAGATTTTCCAGCATCCTATATATATTTTATAATTCTTTTTAAAACTCTTAGCGGCAGATGTGATTGACTAGTCGTAGGTATCAATAATTCCTTCAACACAAAAGATCTTCATCAATCATTAGGCGGGCAGTGACACTTACCCTGATGTCAACGATGTCGCCAACTTTGTACACTTTCATGTACTTGGAAAGCGGGATGGTTCCATGGGTTCGGAATCTGCGTGCGAATAAATCCCGAGTTCCGCGACGATAACCTTTGGAGTTCGTCATTTTTGGGCCTGAAACAAAATCAGTCTTCGATCACCGACAGTAGCACACAACACGTGGATTTCCGATTTCGATTACCAAATGATAGTAATATCCCAAGCTATTATCGAAATCACTGCTACAAATTTTTAATGTGATTTTATAAACAATGTTTTACTTTTTATTCGTAATCAGTAATACTTAGAAATATTTTCTTGATATTCACCTTGTGTTACAAAGCTTGACGGCTAAAGAAAGAGGTTATGATTTATGGTCTATGGTCGGTGTAACTACCAGAGTCAAAAGCTAGAGAGATTACTAATCTCTGCGTATTATTGGCAATAAATGAGGAAAAATGAAATTATTAGGAAATAATTTAATTGACACTTATTAAATTATTCCTATATTATAGTATTAAATTATTTCCTAATAATTTAATTTTTCCTCATTTATTGGAATATTTTTGCGATCATAAGTACTACATAAATCTAAATAAAGATTGTGAAAAATAAGCTATAAACACAGACTACTAAGAAGATAATATCAAGGAGTGTAATATTATTAGGGTAAGAAGATACGATAAAACACCAAACTTTTCATTTTGTTTGTGCGCCAGTCGTGCGCCCATAGACATATACTAATGGACATGCCGTACGCGTATATTCTGCAGTAATTTTTTGGTTGGAAAACAGTGAGAGAGATGGCCTATGCTTTCGATCTAGCACTGTCTCTTTTCTCATTAATGATTGATGATTTTGAGAAAGATAAAGATAGACGAAACTTCGTTTCCTCTCTTTCTTTCGGAATGCCACATTATGGATGTTTCCTGGATAAAAAAAATGATTCTATTTGTGCCATTTCCACAATAAAAAAAATATAGGTAACAGGTATATGTCATTTTTAACATGGTGTTATAAGTCTGTTTTCCTCATTACTATTTTTTTAATACTTTTCAAAAAATGTTTCTAAAAATTTAAAGAATTCGAAAAACTTTATTTAGATTTCATCAGTCAATTATTACATTTATTTTGTAGTTAAAATTGTTTGTTGTGTGGACCGTTTACATTACCTTCCTATTTAAAGAACCCTTTCATTATCGATTAAATTATAATAGTAGGTGCTAAGTTTTAAGTATGGTATCCCTCCCGGAAGATTTATGTCAATATTGTCAACGTCGCGGTGGTATTATATTATTTACGGAATTCTTAATATTTAAAAGAAAATATATGTTAAGTGTAATGTTTTGTTTTAATTAAGTGTCGTATTTAGAAATATGAATACTTCTGTAGAAGGTATTATCGTAAACAACTGTCAATACGCCCCGATCTACTTGATACAAGATCCTGGCGCCACTCAGGTAATAACTGTTATCATTGTTATTATAGTTGCACATATCCTATAGAATGTTGAATAACATTTATTTTTATATTCTCAGGGCAATACTTACGTCCTTGCTTCAAGTACCGTCGAGGCACCAAAACCTGTTAGTAATAACCTGAAAACATTCTACGAAAATAGTGGAAATATTGAAAATGGATTAATAACCGCAGATACCGGTGTTAGACCAAATGCAATCAAAAAGAGAGAGAGCGTTTTGATCAAAAATAATTTGAAATTGGCAAGTTTTTTGCTGCCTAAACATGACAATGTAAATAAACAATTTATAGTTGATAACATCGTTTTGAAACCTACCATCACAACTACTGCAAGCTCACCAGTACCAGTAAATCACCATCCAGTGACACACAACACAGTACCAAAAATAGATATTGATAGAAAGATAGTAAAACTCAAGGAAGTTCCGATAATAAACAGACATCGGCCTGAGAAAGTTTTGCCAAAGATTAAGCCAAAAGAGAAGTAAGTTGATCACTATTATTATTGATAGTCATTTATTT
This sequence comes from Sesamia nonagrioides, assembly GCA_017933935.1. Classification (NCBI taxonomy): domain Eukaryota; kingdom Metazoa; phylum Arthropoda; class Insecta; order Lepidoptera; family Noctuidae; genus Sesamia; species Sesamia nonagrioides. Next base: position 131,621 of record JADWQK010000822.1, on the reverse strand, counting down.
GTGACACAATTCTATTGTTAGTAATGGAAACATGCCAAAAATCTATACATGAGGTCCTGTATAGATTTTTAGAGCCCGTAAAAATTAAGACAGCTAAGTGAACTTATCCCATATTGACTGCCATACATAGACCTATACAAAATCTATTAGCAGACCCCATGTTAGAGTATCACTTCTGCAAAAGAGAAGTAAATATTTAAATGCTTAATAAGTCTCCTGAAGCAACCCTTTACTTGATGCAATAATGTTACTTTCGTAGTACACATTTTTTCTGTAAGAAAAGAAGGTAATGATGTATAAATCTTGAAGTATCATTAATTATTGAGATGTCCAAGTTTGAAATAGTTCTTCTGAAATATTGCATTTTCGCAAAAGTGACAGACTCGCACAAGGGGTTATTGTCGGTGGCCACTAGTGGCCACTTTGGCAGTCAATGCCTTAAGACTGCCAAAGTGGTCACTATACTCCGTAAATACTACCTCATAAAGAGGCAAAGATCTTTGTCTTTTATTTTATTTTATTTTGGCATCAAACAGTCATATACAAACAATTAGTTATAAATACAATTGGTTTCTTATAATAGACCTATAGTGCCGACAATGTTATATAAATGTTAAAATAATGCAAAACTTCTTATAAGGAAAGACGACGGTTAGACTTAAATATGTTTGGGTACATAACATTTTTGCATGAAAAAATGACTTCAGTGAAACATATGCTTATTAGTTAGAAAGGACGTAAACTGGCAAAAAATATAAGTTTTGATTAGGTGAGATATTTACTTTTTAGCTTTAATTTTAGTTTATTAAGAGAAATGTTAAAAAGATCTATGTCTGTAAATTCTCTATTATAGTTGTTAGTGGAACGGTATAAGAATGAGTTACGAGTGTATGTTTTAGTTAGTCGAGGAGGAACGAAAAGTGGTTTTATACATGAGGGGCGTACGGGTAGACGAGCACGTGCTTTTAGGGATATTTTACCAAGTAATGATGGTGAATCGGTTAACGAGTCAAAATTTTGAACAACTGAATAATGTCGAATGTATCACGTCTGTTGCGAAGGCTTATCAGTTTATGCCTACGCAATGCATCTTCGTATTCGGTCTCATAAATATTATTCCGATAATTCAGTGATTTTAAAAACTTTTTTTGTATCTTTTCTATTCTATCGATGTGTACTTTAAAACATGGACTCCACACAGTGCTACAAAAGTCTAAAATAGAGCGGACAAAAGAAAAATAAAGAATTTTTAAGTCATAATATTTCTGAAAGGTTTACTGATTCTCAAAATAAAACCAAGGCTGCGAAAAGCGGAGCCGACGATGTGATCGATGTGATTGGTAAATGTTAATTTGGAGTCCATAATGAGACCTAGGTCCCGAATGGTGAAAACTCTTTTAAGGATTGAGCCATTTATGGTGTAGTCGAAATTGAGAGGGTGAGTTTTCCGGGTATATGACATTATGAAACATTTATCTATGTTGAGATAGAGTTGGTTTGTTGTACAGTAGTTATGCAAGTTTAGTAAATCGCTTTGTAGTTTAGCGCAATCTGTGAGACATTCAACCACTCTGAATATTTTTGTGTCGTCAGCGTAAAGTAAATGGTTACTATGGTCAAATATAGATCCTATGTCATTAATGTAAAGGTTAAAGAGCAATGGTCCAATATGGGAACCTTGGGGAACTCCAGAGGGAACAGGGAGGAATTGAGATGAGTAACCTTTAACACAGACCGCCTGACTTCGATTTTTTATATAAGATTGGATCCATCGCAGTAAGTTTCCGTGTACTCCGGCAATCGCTAATTTTTCAATAAGCATATCGTGATTAATTTTATCGAACGCCTTCGAAAAGTCAGTGTACACGACATCGACTTGTTGATTTTTATCCATGGCTTGCACTAGAAATTCCGAAAAATCCAACATATTACTATCCACGCTACGATGTTTGATGAAACCGTGCTGGTGCTGAGAAATGTGATTACGAAGAGCGAGTGAAACCTGAGATGTTACTATTTTTTCTAATATTTTTCCAAGAACACATAATTTTGAAATTGGTCTGTATTCTGTTACAATATCTTTTTTATTATTTTTGGGTATAGGGGTTATAATTGATTGTTTCCATTTTGTAGGAAATACTCCAGTTTTAATAGATGTACGAAATATAATGGTTATTGGTCTTGCAAGAACCTCAGCGCACCTAGATATGAAAATTGGGTGAATGTCATCGGATCCCGCACCTTTTTTCGTATTGACATTTTTTAATTCTTTTAATACTTGTTTAAAAGTGAGGTTGATTGTGCCTATATCTACAGTTGAAGATGAGTTACAGCTGTGAGGGTAGGATTGAGAGGTGACTGAAACAAAAACTGAATTAAAATAATGATTAAAGGCATCACAAATCTCCTCACCAGTAGAGAGAATCTGACCTTTGTACATCATCTTTTCAGGTATGGTATTAGATGCATTTTTTGATTTGACAAATGACCAAAAGGAATTAGGGTCTTTCTTTATATTGTCTTCGGAATACTTAATAAAATTACGATAGCAATCTTTAGACATTTTTTTAAATCTACTCCGCAGTAACGAGAACGTATGGTAATCCTGAAGGTTGCCGTAAGCTTTCCATTTATGGTGAAACTTGCATTTCTCTTTAGATAATTTAATAAGTGGTTTTGTATACCAAGGTGGATACTTTTCTCTAAAATTTAAATTGCAGGTTGGCACAAATTCGTCCACAATATTTTCGAGAACACTATAGAAATAATCAACCATCGAATCGACATGGGTCATACTTGAAAAAATATTCTCCCAATGCATAGACTCAAGGGCAGTTTTAATTGATTCATAGTTTGCTTTATAGAACTGTCTTCTAGCTGAAGATGGGAGCTTGAGTGCGGGACGGAAATATAATTTTATGTCAATTTCTAATGGGTTGTGATGCAAATCTTGTGGTACTAATGGATGTTGGCAGAGTGAGATGAGGCACAATTCATTACTAAAAATTAAATCTAATAGTCTATTATTATGGTTAAATTGATTATTATACTGTAATAACGATGAGAAATTCATAAAATCGGCGGTGAGGCTGACTAATTTATCACTGTTAGTGTGTATATCCATGTAATTTGAGTTATGATTGCAAGACCAATGTGTATGGGTGACATTAAAGTCTCCGAGTATAAGAAATTTATCATTATGGTTACGTAAAATAAATTCACTCACTCTGTCGTAGAACGATGTTAGCAGTGATTCATGACTAGCACCATGGGGTATATACGTAGCTATCATGTGTAAGCAGCTAGAACCGGCATTGTTTTGCCCCACCAACGAATTCGTGCGCAGAGGCAGAGAGACCCAAACCTCGTCCGACAGCGGTGACGCATGCGTGTCCCTGCGCTGCCAAGGACAAAGCTCGCGACGCACCGCAATCATAACACCCCCGCCACGATCGCTGCCGGTCGCTTGGTAATTACGATCACAGCGGTATAATTCGTATCGGCTATCAACATATTCGCTACTGTGAAAATTATCATTAAGCCAAGTTTCTGTGATACATATGACGTCATAGTTACACTGCAAGACTTCTGAAAGAAATATATGTGATTTAGTGCGTAATCCCCTCACGTTTTGATAATAAATTGACAAGTTATTCTTATCGAATTTTGATCGTTATTTTTGCCATGAACAGGTAAACAAGTTCCACTAACATTACATTGAAGAATTTAAAATATATTATTATTGATTGGTAATGAGTTTTATAGATGAATGTACAGTCCTTCCTAATATATGAACAACAAATTATTATACAGTAAAGTGATATAGGTAATATTATAGTAGGTAAAAAACTAAGTATGCCGTAATGAACATGAGTGGGTAGTCACTTTATTTTAGCTAAATCGATATCGCTAGACACACACATAATTTTGGACGTATCACTTTTACGCAGCAAGATTTTACACCCTGACAACCATACATACTTATAGTCATATTCTTTTGCAAGAAGACGGGCCCGCTTATATAATTGTTTATTTAGCGGAGTTAAGTGATCACTTATGAAAATGGGTTTCGCCGGCCCATCCAATCCAGCATCAGCTGTTGTCAGACCCCGTCGTACGCGGACAGCAGCCAACATATCATTTTTACGTTTCCTCTGAGTGAACTTGACGATGATGTTCGGGATGGATGTAGCATTATTGGCAGCTGACTCACCAGTACCCACATTTGATTTATTAGAGTTGAAACGTCGAACTCGATGGATAAAATCGATGTCCGTGGTTGTAAAAGCGAAATTAATCTTTCTTGCTATGTTATGTATGATGTTAGTTAAGTTTTCACCTTTTATGGAGGGAATGCCAGCTATTTCTAGGTTATTGATTCTTTCCTGCTGTTCTTTGAAACGTAACTGGTCTGATAGGTCTGCAACGGTCGCTCGAAGCACTTCGACATCCTGTGACACAAACTGTATTTTGCTACTGGTAGCTGTATTTGTAGATTTTAAATCCATCACATCCTTCACAATACATGCCTGTTCTTCGGACAACTTATCTATTTTGGCATCCACCATCCCCAAATCGTTCCTAAAGCCATTTATATCCTGACGCAATGCTTCCAAAGTGGCCATCATATTTTGATTCTGAGTTTCAAGAGTGGATGTAATAGTCTTCATGATTGTATTCTGAAGCTGAAGTAATACTTCCGAATGATTACAGCTACAATCGGGCTGCTTCCTCTTTCTGAAAGTGACAGCTGTGGAATCATCACGCAGCCTGGAAAGGTCCGGTTGCGATCCCGTGTTTACCATGGGAGGAGATCTTTGGACATTCATTATACCGCTACAGACAATATCCACGATGTAGGTAGATGTACAGATAACTCGGTGGTGTCAGCGAATACGTGCGCTGCGGCAATCACGACGAAAATATGGATGTCTCGTTCCCACGTACTACGAAAGTTTTATTATCACCACACGAGTTGATACGAGCGCCTACGATGCAAAATGTGACAGAGACAAAGAGTCCGACTTCTCACTTGTATGCAATAAACACAGAAGTTATCTTGACAGTATATTTACAACCATACAGCACAATAACAAGGTTCCGATTGCGAAAACAGTCACTTAAGTCAAAAACACAAAATCAAACACGCGTCCGTCCCGACAAGAGCTTTGACAAGAACTGTGACTTTTAGACACAAAGACCCCTGAAAAATCCACCTTAAAAGTTTGAGAGTAAATTGTTGAACAAAAATTCACCCAAAGGTAGATTTGCAGAAACTAAGATATAGTTTCTGCAAATCGTTGTCGTCCTCCGTGGCACAGCGGTCAACACGCCTGCCTGCGACGGGGAGGCCCCGGGTTTGATCCCCGGCCAGGTCATGATGGGAAATGATATTTTCCTGATTGGTCTTGGATGTGTATCTATTATGAAATATAGTATCGTTGAGTTAGTATCCCGTAACACAAGTCTCGAACTTTGGGGCTAGCTCAATCTGTGTGATTTGTCGGTATATACAATATGTAAAGAAAACCCTGTCCGACCCATAAGGATAATAAAGGTTAGGTAAACACATGACCAAATAAAATATGAAATTTTGCATAATCATCATAGTAACAATATTAATGAATTTTGAATTAATCTTTTTTTCCCGTGAATTAACTCAAAATAAGGTAAAATTTTAAAATGTGACAACACCATTTTCGGCGGTATCATCGTTTGATTCTTTGTTGGATATTATAATGCATAAATTAATGCTCGATGTTTGGCGGTGCTCGTCTGTGAAGTCCCGCGCGACGGCTTGTCGGCGTACTCAAAGAAAAAACTAGTGATGTACTAATTTTTGCGTATTAACGTTTTTTTATCACTATTAATCGAAACTTGTACCTGCAGCCTAATAGGCGAACACATTTTTGTCAAATGATTGTGACTAGTTGGGATCGTTTGGATCGCAGTTGATATAATTAACTAATGATGAGATGATGATGATGTTGATTAATTTATTATTGTACTAAATGTTTCAACGTACTGTAACATTTGATGCAAATAAATTATTATTATTATTAATTTTAGTGTAAAACAATGCAGGTTGAATGATTTATTGTAAAAACAGATTACCTAATGGTAAATGTACTTTCGTTTCATTATCGATAAATTACTGATAACAATATTATAACAGATAGACCTATTAGCACAGATTACAGAATACTACATATTAGTAAACAGAAAGGAGAGGGTCTTATGAAATACTTTTTTAGTAAAGTATTATAAACATTTTAACGGTCAATATCATCGACATTCAGACAGAAACTGTAATTAAAACTTTGGCATGTTATTGAGTTTTGTGAAATATTGAATCCATGCATGAGATTCTGCAATACTAAATCGATACCATAATAGTTACAAATAAATTGTATCAATCGATCCGTCGATATTTTGAGTACTTACTTACACATCTCTACTCAAAGAACATCGCCAGCGCACCTGTGTACCTATTAAGTATTTTTATGAAATAAAAATCATAAATCATTTTACATTTACTTCGAATAAATTGGAATTATTATCAGTTTCGCGTAAACTTTCCTTTCGTAAAGACGTTTAGTGTTTTGTGTGATCAATTCGTTTTCTAACGTAATTTAAAATGCGATGTGTGTGTTTGGATGTGAGTGAGGCTCGTAGAGACCCCCCGTAGGTACCCCGGTCCCGTGTGATTGTGCGTTATAACGTCTGTAAAATCGCGACTACGTAACCCGCAGTGTTATTGAAGCTCATGGTGTAGGGAGACCACGCATCCACGATCCGGATATTGAAAAGTAGGTGCTCGAATTATTCAACGAGGACCCCACTGTGACACGAGAGCTAGGTACTAACCATATGTAATTCTGGAAGGTCATGCATGAGGTCAAGTGAGTTCATGACCTATCGGCACTGCTACGGTTAAGCGCGTGACCGCGTGACCTCCCTCGTCGCCCGCGCTGCCCAGTGTTGCCTTGTAAGCTACCTGTTTTTGCGAAATAATATTTATTTTTTTAGGGGGTATTTTTTTTAGGTTTAGCCAGGTTTTGTATGCATTAGTACAATCAGTTATCGATACCTAACAACACCTTCACGGATCGGACAGGGTTTTCTTAACATATTGTATATTATTTATTTAAATCTACCTTTCGAGTGAATTTTTCTGGATGGAATCTCGACCCTACTAACATTATGTCATATCTTTAGCTGGATGTTAGAAGCAGTAGGTTGTTGGACCTATACATACAACCTAATGATTCTAAGATTGAGCTATACATGCGACCTAATGCCTCTCAAGGTCGAGCTATAGGTACATGCAACCTAAATGCCTCTAAGGTCGAGAAATAGAGGAACTTTTTGTACTTTTATGCTACAGTAAAAATAGCCTAAACATTAAAAGACCACCTAATTCATCTTGTTTACAGTAAAATGTGATTTAATATTATGAACAGGATGAGCAGCCACAGCCTCTTATCAACTACAAACAAAATACTAATACTTGATTTTGTTGAAGATTTTCCTCAAAAATAATTCTAAAACCTTTATTTTTCAGCACACCCAGCCCCACTCAATCCAAACACACATCAGTGCAATTAATTAAATTAGGAGAAACTTATCATAGGTAAATATTATTTTTACTGTCCTTTATTACTTGTTTATTATAGCCTGTGCAGATGAGGGATTTTTGTCCGCAGACTTTTTTAATCCGCTAAAATAGATCGCTTACAACTGTATCGAGTAACGCAAACGAAGGATTAAAAGTACCGCGTACAAAAAGTCCCCCTAATAACCGAGGGCATGCACAGAACGGATCGGACAAAAGTACGGGGGAGTCCCCGAATAAAATAGAACTCTCGTGACGCGGCGAAGCAACGCCGATGGCTGACTTTAGTCTGCGTTGTTTGCTCTCACTTCTCTACCTTTCTGGGCAACAAAATATGACCGCACACCGTGTGCGTTGAGTTCGCCATAAATCCGCGATGGACTTTTTATTCGCGGAGCGTACTTTTTTCTCCGTCACGGAGAAAACTCCGTTGTCTGCGCAGGCCCTTATCATTAGTATTCAATATGCATAATCATTATAATAAATATAGTACATAATATTGTGTTCTATTGCAACTATCTCCCACTGCTGGGCACAGGTCTCCTCTCATACAGAGAAGAATTGAGCATAATCACCGCACTTCGACTTCAGACTTACAAGTCCAGGTTTCCTCAAGATGTTTTCCTTCACCTTGTAATCAGTCACAAGATATACTTAGAAAGTACCCAAAAAAACTTCGAAAAGTTACTTGCCTGGCCTAGAATCGAACCCGCACTCATACTTGAGAGGCTGGTGTTTTAACCACTGGGCCACCACGACAGTCCACCGACCACCGACAGTACCACTTTACAAGCAAATATTTTTTTTTTTTTTTTCTCTTTGTTTATTATTGCAATCTGTCTAGGAGACATTCAACAATACTTCAGAAATGATGTATGGTATGTGAGGTACAGGTCCAGTGACAAGACCTCCAAAATGGTGTTTTAAACAATTAAGTCTTGAGGAACTCTCTTTTTTAGTCTCCTTGCACTTGGAAGTAAATCGTCAATAAGGTGGTGTGCCAATATGTTAGGGTGCTGCTGCAGTCTGTCTTTATATGTTGTGACTCTCTCCTTTATTTCCTCTTTTACACTTTTGATGCCAAGCTCTCGGTGAAGTCTTTCGTTAGTGACATACCATGGTGCGTCTACTATCATCCTTAGCATTTTTGATTGAAACCTTTGTAGGATTTCCAAATTGGAGTTGGCAGCCGTGCCCCATAGTTTTTTTTTTTTATTTAACAATGTACAACTATCATCACAGGTGAACCCAATACAATAGTGTAAGACTTATAATATTCTACAACCACAAATTAAAAACATCTACAAATAATTACACATATTACGCACAAATGTCTTCGAAGTTGCAATAAGCAGCCCGTGTGAATACACTCAGGGTACAGCTAAAGATGTCGACTTGTTGTGACACCACATTGAGCGCGCGCAGTGCACGCATAAGCGGCGCGTGCTGCAGCAGGTTGGTACGCGCGGGCCGCACCCACAGCAGAGGGGGCCGCCGCCGTCTCCCCACGTACCCATCAGGCACAAACAAGCCCACCGACTGCTGAACGCCTGGGTTGTGTATTTCACCACGCATCACCTTTAATAGGTAAGTAGCGAGAGCTACTTCCCTCCTCACTTCTAACTTATAGTATCCCACCATGCCAAGTAAAAACAACGTAGGATACAACAGTGGATATCCCGGGTACACACCATACTGTTTTAAATACAGGAACTTAACAAATTTGTTTTGTATGCGTTCTATCATTATTTTATACTTGATCGCCTGTGGCGACCAGACAACCGCATTGCATTCCAGATGACTTTTTACAAGCGCTTCGTACAACGATTTCAGAGCTCTGATGTTCGTGAAATTGTTTGCTAACCGTAACACCAACCCTAAGTTGCGGTATGTTGTATTCCGTATGTCCATATTGGCTTTATTATACTCTTGTATAACAAAAGTTTATTTTCCATTGAGAGCTGGCTGTTTCTATTCATCAACCAATACATCTTGCGCACTTGTAGTCCCATTGCTAGGCGTTTGGTAAAAATGTGTTTTCTCCAAGTTAGGCGTCGATCCAGATACATTATATTTCGCTTCGTCAGATTGTGGAAGCTGGACAGCATTCAGTGTGACTGGGGGACAAGTCTGTCGCCGGGTAGTAAATGTTACCTGAAGTGATTTTGTTTCATTGGCTTTGATGCGCCAGTCCTTTAGCCATGCCGTGATCTTATCCAGGCTGCTCTGTAATTTGCGAGAAGCTTGAATTGGTGAGTCATCTGATGCCATGATAGCTGTGTCATCAGCAAACGTGCCCATAACAACATTGTCAGATATTGGCAAGTCTGCGGTATAAAGAAGATACAGAGCAGGTCCCATTACACTACCCTGCGGCACTCCCGCTTGAATTTCTTTAAGTTCCGTATTTGCTTCACCGTGACTAACGAAAAAGTGTCTGCCAAGCAGGTAGGATCTTATTAGGCTGTAAAAGTTGCCGGGCAGTGTCTTTTTGATTTTATACAAAAGTCCATCATGCCAGACCCTATCAAAGGCCTGTGATATATCAAGGAAGGAAGCTGTACAATATTCTTTTTGTTCGAATGATTTTGATATACCATCAACGAGTCTATGAATTTGCTCGATTGTACCATGTTTTTCCCTGAATCCAAATTGGTGGTCGGGTATGAGGTTGTTTTCCTTAATAATTGGATTTAACCTTCCAAGGATCAATGTTTCCATTACTTTGGATGTAATTGGGAGTAGGCTAATTGGCCGATATGATTTGGCATCTTCTGGACTCTTGCCTGGTTTCAGGATCATTATAATTTTAGCTACTTTCCATTGTGGAGGTACATATTCCCTTCGAAGAATAGCGTTATATAACTGCGTCAGGAATATAATGCCCCGCTCTGGTAGTCCCTTTAGAATGGTTGATGTAATTAAGTCTTATCCAGGCGCTTTCCCTACTTTCAGTTTTTTGATTACAGATTTGACCTCTCCTTTGCTAAGTTTCTGGATGGGTAACTCTAGTTGATGCGTCTGGTTCAGCAGTTCTACAACCATTTCCGACTTTGTGGAACCAGTATCGGGGTTTGGTTCAAGCAAACATAATTATTTATAGTCAGTCATAGTCTGACTTCGCCAGTTTTGTGATAAAATATAAACATCAGTACAACTATTAAAGTAAATACTCAACAGACTGTACCTATGTTCAAAATCAAAGCATTTATTTCAAATAAACCAGTTACAGGCACTTTTGAATTGTCAGAAGGTCGATCGGTCAATAAGATGAAGCTAGTCGCCCATTCCAAAGAGTAGGTACCTATAGAGAAGAACGGGCAAGAAAGTCCATTGACACTCTTTTAAATTTTCATTCTATTGTTACAAATATTTGATTACATCATTCATGTTCAAATCAACTGTGTTCTATGTTAGGGGTTTGGTCTCCACACTTTATCCTTCAAGTAGACCATTGTGTGTGCAACAGACTTATCATTTGTAAAGATACTTATTGCTGATTTGCATCTGTTAGAATGTTGACTTTCACATGTTTTTTTTATTGCTTGTCAGTCACTTCCTTCCTAGTAATACTGTAAATTTAAGAAAGTTTGTGCAGATGATGGTTTTTTTTACTTTTTCATGCAAATACTGAACGGATTTGGGTGAAATTTGTCTCACATATAGTGTAATGAGTAATTCCATGAGGTGGAAACTTACGCGGGCCAAGACATGGCATTATAATGGATCCAAGCAAGACGGGGCTTTTTAATTGATCCGTGCAAGACAAGGCTTTTTAATTGACCCATGCAAGACAATATTTTTTAATTGAGCCATGCAAGACAAGGGTTTTGTCTATGGCATTCAACCAGTTATAACTATTAACATATTTTATCTCATTCCTTTCAATTGCAAATGATAAGATTGTACTAATGCTGTTTTACTCTCTATTCCAGTTTAAATCATTTGAGCGATGACCAGATAAAGATGGTAAATCAGGCATTGAAAATGTTCAATGACCCTGACAAATCAGCACCAGAGCCCACCTATGATCCAATCACAAATACAAAATATATTTACAAGTAAGTTATTCCACCCTTGAAATTCTTTAAAGACACAGTTCTAGCATTGATTGGTGTCCAAAGAAAGTTTGTGTGTATTAGGAAAATTTTAGCTATAAATTTGTGTATTTCAACATTTTTTGATCCAATCAGAAAATTGCAGTAATAAAGACTTCAATTGAAAACACATCAATTAATTCAGGCTTATACATGTATTATTATTTTAGGGTTGTCTCACCAAAAGACTTGACAGTTGTTGCTAAAAAGAAAATCTTACTAAAGGATCGAAAGTATACCAAAATTCCGAAAAGAGCTGAAGAAAATGTCAAGCACGTCAATTCAGACAAAGTCGTCAAGCAAGTTAATCCAGAAAAAGTTGTAAAGCTGAATACAGAAAAAGTTGTAAAGCTCAATCCAGAAAAAGTTGTAAAGCTCAATCCAGAAAAAATTGTAAAGCTCAATCCAGAGAAATTCGTGAAACACGTCATTCCAGAAAATGTCGTTAAGCACGTCATTCCAGAAAAACTCGTGAGGCACGTTATTCCAGAAAAAGTAGCCCGGCCCGTTCTACCAGAAAAAGTTGCGAAGCCTGTTATACCCAAAGAAGTTCCCATCTTGAAGGAGGATAGCGAAGAAGAGTTTGAGCACGAGCCTCCTGCTGAGGTATATTATGAATTGAAATATTATTTTAATAAAAAAAAAATTGCAGAAATAATAGTCTATTTTCACAATATACAATAGAAATAAAGAGTAGTCTTGCAAAAAACTAGTAAGTGACGTCATTTATTTCAGGCGAAGGTCACAAGAAGTGGTCGGAAAGTAAAATTACCAAAACAAATCTTAACAGAGGCATCCCTACACAAGACAAAGAAAAAAAGTGGAACAATTATCTCTTGCTTCCAATGTGCTGCTGTAAGAAGAGTATTATCTTTGAAATTGTATCACTATTTTGTTGAAGTCAGTGTTAACCAAAAATCTCTTTACAGGACTTTGGCAGTTTATACCGTCTACAGAAACATTACGAAAACCATCCCACACATATACCTGCAAAAATTCATTCCAATTTATTCCATTGTTTACTGGCGATTCTAAAGGGTGGTTCTGATGAAAATAAAGCCAACATATTTATTCAACAGTTAGAACAACTTATTCTTAAGCTGAAGTCCCTACTGCCTTGTTTATTGAAGAAAGTAGATGGCACAGATGGTCAGCCTTGCACCATCAATGAAGACATTGGCAGGTAAAGAATTCTCATTTATTATTTACTTTCTTTATTCTTTCCCAGATTCTTAATACTTTATTTTTTTTTCAGACTTTTTGGTATGAATGCCGGAAAATACAACATTGACGTAGAAGCCTTAAATTGCGTTAAAGATAAAAATGGATACTGTATCCACAATCCTCCAAAAATCAATCCAATTATTAGAGATCAAAATAAACCCTCCCCCCATTTACATAACTCCTTGCATGCAGATGTAGCAAATCTTGATAATGAAACTGAAAACTGTGCACGAATCAATTCTGTGGCAAAATGGCCAACTGTCAGTAAAAGGATTTGGAAGATCAAACAGAAAACACACGAACAAAGGGCAAAGAAAATGAGACTGAAATCTGAGAGTGACACCTTCATTGAACTGGGTACTGAAGATTTTATGTTTTTAAAAGAAGAGGATAATGCGGATGTTGCAAGTATTTTTCCCGAAAATAAAATGGATACAACAGATATCATATCCAAAGATGATGAAGCGAAAATGTTGAAAAAAAATGAAAATGCACAAGACATTAATTGCAAATCAGAACCTGAGCCGCAATCTGAGAGGATCATGGTGGATGAGCTTAGTAAGCCAAAGAACAATTATGTGCAATTCCACAGTGCTCACTTCGACATACGATCATCTCCAATAAAGCCATCCTCAACAGTTTTCCGTAAATTTCAGATAAATCCAAGCAAAATGAGCAATTATGATGTACAAGTCATTCGTTCGTTAGAGATGGTTAATAATAAGGTCGACAAACATGTTCCTTCATCAAATTCTAATATAAATCAACATGTTTCTCTGCCAAAGTCTGAAAGCAATTTTAATATACAAAACACGGATAATGGACATGTTAGTATGCCAAATTCTGATACTCGACAACATGTCGCTATTCCGAATTCGAATAGCGTTTTACATGTTAGTATATCAGGCGGTTTACTTGGCACATTAACAACTTCAGATAGTCGGCAACATGTTAACATACCCAATTCGCAAAAAAATGGTTTAGATTTACATACAACCTTGGCAAATCCAGATAACGGGCTACATGTAACAATGTCAGAACCTGAAGATAAGCTTCATGTGAATATGTTAAATTCTAATAATGATACACATGTTACGAAATCTAATTCAAATAATGATTTGATTGATGATATACAGAATTTGGATGATAGATTGCATGTTACTATTGCAAACTCACACAATAATTTACATGTTACCTTGCCTGACACTGACATGAGTATATCAAATAGTGATGATGGTTTACATGTACCTATGACAAATTCTAATGGTTTACATTTGACATTACCAAGCTCTGATGAAAACTTACGTTTGATAATTCCAACATCAGAGCACAGTTTAGATGTAAATATTTCAAATAGTGATAGCTTACATGATCTGTTCAAAAACGATGTAGATTTATGTAAAGACTCTGATGTAGTCAACATATGTCCTGATCTCAAAGACTGGATTATTAGTACAAGTGAAAAATCAGAGGATGGCTTTGCAAAATCATTATTGCATGTCAGTGATGGTGTGCACAAATCGTTGGACACATCACCATCAAACAAAAATATGAATCATTGTGAAGATATGCCGTCATTGGATGACTCATCTGACAATCGCCTTCTATCAAGTCAGAGTGAATCAGTATTAAACTTTTTAGATACATTAGGCAATGACTTATACCCAGAGACTGAGAATAGAAATAATGGTGTGGACTTCCAATTAGATCTGTTCACATTTCATCATTCATAGTATATTAGAAATAAGAACAAAATTAATATTAAGGACATACTAGAAGAATTATACTTAGGAATATTTTAGAAATAATAGATTTGTACTTACAATAATATTGTTTTATTTATCTTATTAAGTAGTTAAATTAATGTGTTTGAATATTTACGAGATTAGGTAAAATTGCAATTATGTATGTAGAAGCTAAAAAAAATTTTGGTAATTAAATTAATGATCACAAGCCAATTGTAGAAACTGTTTTTTTTTTTTGTAGAGACAATAGCACTTCAAGCTACTGCAATCTATCAAATTTCTTTTAGATTTTTTTTTTAAGTTTTGTAATGAAAGTACATTACACTTATTTTCACATTTCCTGCTGGTCAGAGTAAGCATTTCATCACTAAAGCATTACTGCTCAAGCTTTATTGGGAATATTTGACAGTTTCGGTGTGGCTACCATGAGTTTTCATTATAAAGACTCAATCGTCGATATCAACAGCATTTGACTCATTGATTGGCCCGCTTCAAGGTTGTAAGAAGTCTCAACCACATGCACAATGGTCCGCTGGAGGGACTGAGTGCGGCAACCAAACTAATAACATAGAACATAGAAGTCTCAACCACTGAGAGCACCAAACGCAGTTGATGCGTATGATCTGGTCTCGCAACGAAAACTCATGACAGCCACAGAGGCAACTTTACCGGCTGGTGTTTATATTGTAATTTGTTTGATATAAAAAGAACTTCTGTTGGTACAATTGGTTTGATTTATGAATAAATTGATGTACATATAAAAATTAAACATATCTTTATTTCATGTACCCTTTGAAATCATCAAATAAATAATCTACAGAAGATAAAAAGCAAAATAAATGGTAGTGCCTGGCAACTATATATTTTACCTTCAACCATAGCAGAAAATTACTTTTATGACTAAACATAAATTATAATTAGTATCTAGGCTTGCAAAACTGGTCTCTCATTTTTCCCTTCTAAGTTCTGGTTGGTCAGAGCATATCCTGTTCCACCTCTTTGAACCATTATGATGTCTTTCTCCTTAAGTTTGTCGCCAGTGAGTGGATGCAACCAGTCCTTCTTGATGATCTTCTCAACACATTCCATGGTGACCACATGGCCGGTTGTCCTGTAAAATGAATAATAGAAAACAAAATTTAAAGAATTAATTTTATTATGCGTGGTGACCCATGCAATCCACTTTCAAATCATACATTTTCGAAAATCCACTGAAATTCAGAAAAGCTTTAAAATTATACCTCATTTATGTTTTTTTAAGTTATGAAGTACCGAAAAAACGAGCCCTTGAGAAATGATATGAAGTAGAAAACTACACAAATGTTTACCTTTAGAATCTATCTATACTAATACCATAATGCATTAAAATCACAAACTACAAATTTTAAAAATTCTTGAGCTGCAGCGTAACACTTCTGGAAGGAATAGGATATTTCCAATTACACTACAACTACATAATACAGACTCATGTCTACCAACACTGATGGAAAAAAAATAAGTAAAATATTGTGAGTGATGCAGCTGGATATGGGTTGAAATTTCATATGGATGAAGTTGTAATAGCTACTTCAAAATAAGATTAAAGTGGTAATTAAACAAGAAACTATTATTTTATATATAGTAGTGGAAAGTTAAAAAGCTTATTGAAACCAATTAGTAATTTAAAAAAATCAAACTTGTATGACCTGATAACAGCGCAAGGTACAGCATTACTCAATATATCGTGAGTAACTGGACACATGTATCTATTCTCCTTAGTTATCAAAGACTTCTTATCATCTGGGTCATTTACTAATGTCCATTTCACTTCAATTAAGTCCTTCATTTTCAATGGTTTTCCACTTATTGGGCAGTAAACTGTAGGATCAGGCTTTTCCATTTTTGAAATCTTAGCATCCGGTAGTTGAGAAGGTACCCAAAAACTTGGCAGTTCCTTTGCTTTTCCATTAGCAAGATTTGATATAGAGGATGACGTAGACGGCCCGCCATCGGTCTGTTGCTTGCTTGAGATATTCTTCTCCCTATTCATAAATTTAATCAGGTTCGCTTCTTTCTCAGCTGCTGCCAACTCTGCTATTTCGGACTCCTCTTTCTTCAGTTGTTTCTCATACTTCTTCATTTTACGTGTGTATTCATTTTTCTTAGTGATTATGTATTCTAATATAGCTTCTTTATCAAACAAGTATCCTTCTTTAGTGATCACGGGGTTCCTACAAGGCTGTAAAGTTAGACTACAACAATCGAAGCTCTTCACAGAATCCTTCCCAAGTCTTTCGTTTTGAGTGCCGTATCCAGAAGCGGCAGCATCTTTTTTCTTTTCATGGTACGTGTAAACGGCACCAGCTGTGCAATTTCTTGCATGTCGAGTCATTGTGATAGGTCACAGTGCTGGACAATGCAAAATATTTTCTCACAGTTTCAACAAAAACAACTTATAAATACGGACAAATGTCAATGTCAGTTTTATCAGTTTTTTTTTGTGTGGATTTTATGGCCTTGTTTCTAAGACCTTTAAGCCAAGTCTTAATTATATCTTGTCTTCTATTGTAACTTATCCTAACTTATCGTAAACTTATCCTAACTAAACCTATCTCCTTTCGTTTCTCGCGTGAACTGACACTAGGAGGAAGTTTTGGAACAAAGCCATGATGTGGCCACTATGCTACAATATTTCACTGTTCTTTATGAATTATTCACTGAATGCACTTTTTACTACATAAATCACGCGTTTTTATTTAGTAAACGACACTATAAATAATTTAAAAGTCCAATGAAAAATGAGCGTGTGGCACTCATCTTTTTTTTTTTTTTTTGTAGGTGGCACTACTTAGTTATGACTTTGTGCCAATGTCAAGTAAAATAAAAATCTTCAAAAGTTCTTCTTTCTTTCTCATAGGGCTTCGCACGGTTTGTGCATTTAGCCAATGTCACGTAATGAATTATTCATGTCGAAAAAGACGGCCGCGCGGACCGAACACGGAGGATTTGGTTCAAAGCCATGATGTGGCCACTATGCTACAATATTTCACTGTTCTTTATGAATTATTCACTGAATGCACTTTTTACTACATAAATCACACGTTTTTATTTAGTAAACGACTCTATAAATAATTAAAAAATCCAATGAAAAACGAGCGTGGCACTCATCTTGGCTTCCCGCCAAAAACTCCCCCACTCATCTTAGCTTCCCGCCAAAAACCATCTTTTATCAGTTTTATGGTATCAATTGTGTAGGGATGTGGATAATAATAGATTATGGAAATAATCAATTTTTTTCTAAGAAAATTCAGTCCCAATACGAGTTGTTAATTATAATTTTATGAATAATCGATTAATCAAATTACAGAAGCTGTTGAATTGTGAAAGGGTCGGTCAGTCAGTAAGATGAAGCTAGTTGCCCATTTCAAAGCTTAGCTCTCTCTGGAGAAAACGGTCAAGTAACGGACAACAAACAAAATGATAAGGTAAACGCACTTAGTAATGAAGAACCGAGCAAACGTATTCCGCGTGAAAATGACAATTTTCCATCCTCGCTCAAGGTATGGTTGGCTTGGGAGTTTCTTATTGTGGCTTAACTGAGGTACATTTTTATGACAAAGGTGTAAAAATGAATGCAGTTGTGTTTTAAAATACAGTTCTGATGAACCTTGTGGAAACAGTTTCTCACACCATGTTCAATAATAGGCACTGGGTATTCCAGCAAGATTCGTCGCCAGCTCATAGAGCTAAGAGCACATATATGTTTGGTTGGCACCGCGTGAAATCGACTTCATCCGGCACGAAGACTGCCCTCCTCTAGTCCAGATTTGAGTCTGTCAGATTACAAGATATGACAACACTTGAAGGAAAAGTAAGTCAGCTACTCCAAATCAGATCAGGATCCGCCGATATTGACACGGACCTCGTTCGTGCTACGATAGACGACTGGCCGCGCCGATTGAAGGCCTGTGTATCCAAACTGCGGAGGTCATTTTGAATAAACTTTGTTAAACGTTATGTTAATTTTAGTATATATATAGTTACATAATCAATAAACTTGTCTCAATTAATTCATACTAAAAATGTGACAGAATTTATGACTTGATCAGGTAGTTTTTTCTCCAACGGTGAGCTTGTACAACAATGTTTCCAAATGCTAATTAGTTTATGCTCCCGTGTGGAGCAGGAACAGTGAGGATTACATTGCTGGCAAAAATGCTTAGTAATATAAGAATTTTTGTCAGCAATGTAATCCCCTAACTTATAATACGTTTGGCTACATAGGTCCGTATTACAGAACGTCACTCAAAACTCAAGCTCTACTTAAGTCTTGTTTCAAGCCATTTGATTGGTTGAAACTAGTTTTAAGTAATGCCTAAGCAGAAATCAATGCTTGAGTTTCCTTCTGGAATACGGACCATAGTGGGTAGATTTAAAGGCAAAGATTTTAATATTCTGTGCTTTAGAAATTTCAGCCGAAACGATCCCATCCCAACTAGTCGAAATCATTTGACAAAAATGTGTTCGCCGAGTAGGCTGCAGGTAGGTGGGTAAGTTTAGAAATTTGTAGTTTAGTTGATTCATTTACATTCACTTATCAACGAACTAAACTATTTTATCGACATTCGGTTGATATAGTCATTGATTATTCGTTGGTGAAAGGTTCATTTTTAAAACCAGTATTTCGGCCAAGTCTAGTTTTGAACAATATCTACGATTTTTCAACTTATCGTCCTTTTAAGAACGTTGGTACAAATTGGCATTAATATTTTCATTTTTACATTAAATCTGATAATGCTAAATGTAAAAAAAGTATTATAATTTTTCTTTTGCTCATTTTAAATTAATTTTAACATAATATTTATGGAGTTATGTAATTATACCTTTATTAAGGGTGACAAATTAGGAAAACCTGATTAATATACCAAAATCAATTATTTTCATAGGAAAAATCAACTATTTATTAATCCATTAAAACTAAAATAAAATCGATTAGTAAAAACTGTTTTTTTGTACATCCCTGCCAAAGAATGAATGATTGAGTAGGAACCGGATGTGAAAGAGGCAACCAAACACAAAAAGTTGCTATCTAAAAAAAGTTAACCCATCCAGACAATCATTGTAGAAAATCAAACAGTCAAACTCAATGAATCACTCGGATTACTCGCCGACCGACCACGTTATGCAAGAAAGAATTACGTTATCTCTTGTTCCTCGACTATATTTTTAAATATTCTTATAATTATTACGGAAACCCTTTTGTTAAAACTGCTACAACGGGAAAATAAAACAACGGTCAAATAAAAACTAACATGAGTCGGTCACTGTCACTTGTCATTTGTCAGTGCGACGAGCGTCTACGTCGTGTTTACAATTAATTTCCGTAGATAAAGTTAGTTAAACGAGTTTCTCTTTCGCGATAGGTGGCTTTTTGAGAGCAGTTCGATATAATATTAACTTACGATAAAAACTATCTGTGATTACCGCTATCTTATCTGTTAGATTTAATTATAATTCATTAGCAGTGATAAAGTTTTGGAGTGTGCCGACCTAATTCATTGTAGCATATTGGACACATCGTTTGGTGTTTAATAAAGTTGGTCG
Source organism: Sesamia nonagrioides (assembly GCA_017933935.1). Lineage (NCBI taxonomy): Eukaryota > Metazoa > Arthropoda > Insecta > Lepidoptera > Noctuidae > Sesamia > Sesamia nonagrioides. The sequence goes on along the minus strand of JADWQK010000822.1, from coordinate 111,357 downwards.
TGTTTTCATTTTTTATCTTGATCATTCTAAGTGAATAATGAACTTATCGTTTGCGGGTTGTGGTTTTCTTGGTATCTACCATGTTGGTGTTGCAGTGTGTTTTAAGAAGTATGCGCCTCATCTATTATTAGGGAAAATTTCTGGCGCCTCTTTTGGCGCCCTATCAGCATGCTGTATGCTCTGCGACCTGCCTATAGGTAATAAGTTTTCAAACTATTAACCCTAGCGTAACAAAAAGTATTTCGTGATCCTATTTCCAGTGCCCCTTCATACTTGGAATTTCAGTCAGTCACTTTGGGTACCTCATGGTAAAAAAAAAACAATAGAGATCCCACAATGAACCACTAAACTTTTGAAGTGTTTGAATCCATTTTGAACATCCTACAATTCTAAAGAAACAACTACCTCTCAATGGGCAACAACAATGATAACCCAGAAGGGTGCACAACCCACACATTGAAAAACATTGTTGTAGAGAAAATAAGGTCTGTTTATTTAACATGTATTTATTAACTCAAAAAAATCCTTTAAGTAACATGAAATAAAAAAAAAAAACCTCATCATTTTACTTTATTTGAAACACTAATTAAATTTATATTATTTGGTACCCAATACTCACGGTAAAACAATTCAAGTTTGTCTGTTGAAGTATTTGAATATATATTGTAAAATACATTGAATTAAAGTTTTGATTGGAAAATTTAACTTGAACTTTGAAATTTGTAGGTATTTTGATAATGAAACATTTACAAACATTTTTTTCATAATCAATTATATTAAGTGTCAACAGTCTATGGACATATGAAAAACATGTTAGGCACCACACTTATTGTGGTGGTTGCTATCCATCAATGAAATATTCTAAAATATTTTGATTACCTAAAAATAGAGAACTTCAGGGTGCATATATCACTGTCAAACCTGCTGCTTGCTTTTACTTTGTGATTACTTCAAACAATGAATTTAATTGCAACAAAATTTATACAATCTAAATTAGTCTTGTACAATTAACAAAATAGGTAATTAATGAAATTAGTCATCATTATAGTTATTGTAAATCAAGATAATGAGACAAGGCCACAATGCTAACTTGTAATCTTAAACTGAGAACTTTGTTTACATTACATGTAAGATAGAAAATCAAAGAAACTTGATCTTTGTGCACTGAAAATTAGGTTCTTTATCCCAAATCCTATAATTTCATATTATAAATTTATAGTTACAAATGCACTTATCAACATAGTCATATCATCATTTGTCACACAAACTGGTGTTTTATTTACTGTTGGGTAATTAGTATGCAATATTGCCGCTATCTTATTGGTGAATAATCAAATTCATTTCGAGATTTTTCTTGAAATGCAAGCTCTTACTTAGTTTGTTTCCAAATATTATCTCCATTTTTTTTTTAATGCTTTTATTTTTCATTTATTTCTGACCTGGATTCAAAGTCCTTAAACATCAATAAAACTTAATACAAACACCACTAAAATGGAATCAAACAAACTCTACAGACAATAATATGAAGGAAAACAATAAATCTTAAAGTTAATTTCTAAACAAATAAACAAACTGAGCTAAACATTTCTACTGTTGTTATAATGAATTTGAAGAGATGAACAAAAAACTGTGGTCTATTTATATTTAATATGAATGCATGATATTGCCATAGTAAAATTTTATGATTTTCAATTGGGAAAAGTGTTTTGATATAAATTGGCATTTTAAATACTTAGTACAAATATAAACTGAAAAAATATGAATTTCAGGAAGTATCTCCCATTATAACATTGGAATTGTGCCAAATTGCTGAGTTCTATTCTTGTTTAACTATTTTGATCCAGCACCCTAATTGCGTAACGCACTATTCATCATCATCATCATCAACCTTTTTATCGTCCCACTGCTGGGCACAGGTCTCCTCTCATACAGAGAAGGATTGAGCGTAATCACCACTCTTGCTCAATGCAGGTTGGCGATTTCAGACTTAAAGTCCAGGTTTCCTCAAGATGTTTTCCTTCACCTTCAGTCATTGGTGTCCAAGATATACTTAGAAAGTACATATAACTTTAGAAAAGTTACATTGGTATTTGCCTGACCTGGGATCGAACCCGCGCACTCATACTTGAGAGGCTGGTGTTTTATCCACTAGGCCACCACAACTAGTACACACTATTACCATGTATATAATATAAAAATCATACAGTAGGTCGACGCCTTTGATCTCGTGTATAATGCCGACATCGTCTAGACAGTAAGGCATCGGCCATGGTTGTCACAAATATACAATATTTATGAAATTATTTATTTATTGCAGATCAACATCGATAGCTGTATTATATTTAATTAATTAACTATTTTTACTAAGGGAATAACTCGAGACAGATTTAAGTTATTTAGATGGCATTTTCGTAACCAGCACCCCAATCGACCTCTGAATTAACATCCATTATACGGTTTAAATTCATTCAATATACATTTAAACTGGCTTCCGCCATCTTGGATTTCAGAATGGATAGCTTTTTCGTAACAAGCACCACAATTTTATTTACTTAATTGACACATATAAAAAAATGACGTCCGCTATTTTGGATGTCAAAAAGGATGGCTTCTTCGTTACAAGCACCCCAATAATACTCAAAATTGAAACTCATATCAAATTATAAAACAAACAAATAAAAAAACAAACACGTGTTAGCCTTAATGATAGCTAGTAGCTATCATTAAGGGCTAACACGATGTTCGAACTACGAACATCGTTTTGTTCGCAGCTCAGATGCCGCTTACCCGCGTCTCGTCCCTCACACCCCGCACGATTGCTCTATCTAGACGTCTTCGTCGGACGACTGTATGATTTTAGACTGTGCTATTACTATCAATTAGAAGCTAAATAATGCTAATCCATTGCCCCATATGTTCAATGAATGAATGTCTTCTTAACAGTGTAAGAAAGGTATTGAATGTTGTTGAATTTACACGAAACCCATTGCTATTGATAGTGTGTGTGTGTTATGTTGTTGTTGTGCAATAACCCTGTGGAAGCTCAGGGTAAACTTAAAAAATCGCAGTGCCAAATCCATACTATAACCCGCGCAGATAAAGAAAAGATCTGTAAATGGCGTCCGCTCGCATGCGTTCTCACTCACTTCTATCGCTGTCTATACTCACACAGTGAAGTAAGCGCTGCAAAAAAAAATCATCGATCAGGAATTCAGGATTCGCTTTCCAAGCTACTTTGATGCGCTTCGAGTTATCGTTAATTTCGTTCCGCTAAAATCTCTGTTATTTTGTTGTTTTTGTTGATATTTTTGTTTTTACAAAAACAACAAAATAAAAATAAAAAACAACAATAAAAACAAACACAACAATAAACAAGTAAAATGTCAAATTTACGTTGTAAATAACAATATTTACAACGTAAATTTGACATTTTTCTATCTTAGCATTTGGTTTGTGATTGAACAATGGCATGTTTTGTCAACCGTACCATAAGTATCTGCCGCCATTTTCAGATCTTTTCTATATCTGCGCGGGTTATCCATACTAATATTATAAATGCGAAAGTAACTCTGTCTGTCTGTCTGCCTGTCTGTTACGCTTTCCCGCTTAGACCTCTCCACCGATTTTGTTGAAATTTGGCACAGACAATTTTTAGACTCTGAGAAAGGATATAGGCTACCTTTTATCCCGGAAAATTTTGATATTCTCGAGGGAAATCTAAAAAGCGCGAAATAACCGAAATCCACGCGGGCGAAGTCGCGGGCGGAAAGCTAGTTAGAAATAGTTTGATTGAGTATGCCCATTATAGGTAATAATCATAATCTGCCATGGGTAGGCCCCTGACAAGGTGGACCGACGACTTGGTGAAAGTTGCGGGAAACTGCTGGATGCGGAAGACGCAGGACCTGTTGTAGTGGAGATCCTTGGGGGAGGCCTATGTCCAGCAGTGGAGGTCTTTCGGCTGAAATGATGATGATGAATCTGCCATTGGTCGATAGTAATATATAACAAAATCCATAATATCAGCCTTATCAATTTCGTATTCTTGCTACACATATCCTCAATCTTCTTATTATTCGCTAACATAACAGCTGATGTCCTACATCTTAGGTTGTTGACATTTGTTGATAAATACTTCACCTTATTAGCCTCAGATTTGCTGATAATAACAATATTAGTTACATTGTAAATTATACATCGGTGCTATTTAGGATTAAGAAAAAATATTATAAAAGTTATGTACAAAGCTGAGAAAATAAACAATTTATTTATTTATCGTTTCTATGCGAAAAAAAGATAGCATCGTCCAATGGCACATTTTTTTTCATGACCATTCACAAAATATCTTTAGCTGGGCTAAATGCGAACGTTAGGTTTAGTCCTAAGGCATTATCACGCACTAAGTAAGCCTTTCATATCCGCGGGCAATTTTTTTAGCGCACTTGATTATGTACGCACTGCTTAGAGCCGACAGCTGATAATTAAAAGATAAAAAACTAAAACCCAACTACGACAAAAAACGACGCTAAAAAAGTATAAAACAAGATTTTCAGAATACTGAACTGAACAAAGTTGCTAATATAGTTGCAAGTAAATGGACACAGTAGACTCTACCAAGATGCCTTCGTTGTAAATTCACAATAATGTCTTACGATACTATTCTGAAGTATGCAATATTCACTATTTAGAGATAAATTTTCATGTTTGGAAAACCGCAGTCACACGTTATGAAAGTGCTACGGTAGGTATATGTAACGTGTGACTACGCCTTTCCAAACATGAAAATAGTGAATATTGCATACTTCAAAAATCGTTAGAGTCTACTGTGTCCATTTACTTGCAACTATATTAGCAACTTTGTTCAGTTCAGTATTCTGAAAATCTTGTTTTATACTTTTTCAGCGTCGTTTTTTGTCGTAGTTGGGTTTTAGTTTTTTAACTTTTAATTATTTGTACTATTTTGGTGTTAAAGTGTATTTGTGGCGCATAATATTAATAAAAGTTAAATTGACGAACTAAAAACTAGGTAGTTAAAATACGACCTCTCTTTTGACTTATGTATCGGCGTATAGTAATATGTAGAGATGTCCTATTTTACTATTTCGTAGCGCTTGAAGCGTAGCGCGTATAGCAACGGTTTCACCGTATGAAGCTCCCGGTTTTTCGTAATAGCGACGCACATTTGCGTCGATGGCACCGAATGGGTCATGAATTAGTGGATGAGGCCGTTAGTATAAATAGATTGGATGTTTTTCTAACGGTGGTAGGCCATAACATCGGCTGCCGGCAGAAGTTACCACCCACCAGACAAAGTCTTGCCGCCAAGCGATTCGTCGTGTTCCAGCATGATGTCTGGTGAAGCCGTACGGAGGACGCGTCTGAGCACTTTGTGTTGCGTTGGGTGGCGAGTACGATGCGCCAAATGTTGTTGTGTCGGGAGTTTGGTCGTGGAGAGTCTCCAGATCAATCTCCCTCTGGCGCAGCATGGTTGGTCGTGTTGCTCTTGAATTTAACATTGCATCACCTGGCTCAACGGCCGTCATCCTTGCTATTCCTAAGTTTTTTAAGTGAATAGGCTTAATAAACTAGTGCGCAGGCATCAAGGATTGCGTCACTGCTTACCATCAGGCGGGATTGCAGTCAAGCGCTAGTTTATAATTATTTAAAAAAAAAAACTTATATTAAGAGGACCTGGGAAGATTTCTTAATCTATCTAATTCTGCTAACGATCGACTGTCATGTGGATTTTTAAGTAATTTATTATGATCCAAGGCACTTATAAATAATCCCTCTATGGTTTTAACTCTACTGAGAGCGACATAGGCCTGTCCTTTAGCAAACAATGACTTTCCTAGATCTGTAACTTTTTTATCTAGAGTACAACCTTGTAATTTATGTACAGTACAACCCCAAGAAAGAAAGAATCAGCGGGAGCATTTTACGCTGAATTTGCCCAGAACCCCTCAAGCCGTCAAATTCAGTGAGGCAAGGCTCGATTTTGATAAGTCCGTTAGTATCTGCTTTTATGGATGCGTCGTCAAATTGTATGAGAACAGCGCTTGGCTGTTCTCCTGTTCCAACTGATCGCGCCGAAGTGCAGGCCATTCAAAGGCCTTCACCACTCCCATCGCTCCGTTTACCAAACCCTGGTTTACATTCAAATTTCTACGAAGCATTACTAGGGATTATGTACAAACATAAAGTACTCGTGAAGCTCTTTCAGATGATACCAAATACGGTATATTTATTTTATTTTGTATTAACATAGAACTTTTTGTCCGCTAGAGGGCGTAATACTAAATTTGGTGACAAGCTTTATAGCTCATAACCAACAGAATATCAAGGCCCTTCTAATGGTTCTGCAGTGGTCTTATTCTAATAAGTAGTAAAGAAGCTATCTATGAACGAAAAGATGTGAATTATATGCAATCAGCCCATGAATACAGGTAAAGTCACAGGCAAATGCTAGTAATATATACATATTTAAAATGTACAAGTTAAGCCCTTTCAAATGATACCAAACACGGCATATTTATCTTAACTTTATTTTTTTACTCTATATATTTTGTCCGCTAGAGGGCGCCACGTTAGATTTTGTGAAACTCCATATAGCCTATAACCAGCAGACAATTAAAACGCTTCTAATGATATATCATTTATCGAATTCGAATAAGTAGTTTAGAAGTTACGAGGGAACAGATGAACATACATACATACATACATACATACATACATACATACATACATACATACATACATACATAGCCTGTCAAAATCATAACCCTCCTTTTGCTTTGCCGTAGTCGGGTAAAAATTCAACAGTATATTTTACAGACGCGCTGGGATGCCCTGTGTTGGATTCTTAACGCTTGGCTTAATACCGTATTGTTGAAAATCTAGTGCCCATAAAAAATCGCCCATGCATAGGCATGGGCGATTTTGCATGTGTCCTATGTGCATGACTATTTTCAGGTGGGCTAAAACAAGCAACGAATATATATGGAAATATTCATGTACCGTTTCGGCGCAAGATGATGCACATAACACATTACAGGACTCGTGCTGCGTAATTGTTAACCTGGAATATGTCCCTAATTTTTCGGCTGTTACTTACGAAAACATTTATTTTACCAGGTGAAATCACAACGGATGTGTTGAGGGTAGTGACAGAGGCGAGGGCTGGCTCCCTTGGGCCATTCAGCCCTTCTTTCAACATCCAGAATGTCCTTCTCGAGGGCATGCAGAAGTATTTGCCCCATGACGTGCACAAAATCGTCAGTGGCAAGCTCCACATTTCCTTGACGAGGGTCTATGATGGAAAAAACGTCATTGTCTCTGAATTCCCAACAAGGGAAGACTTATTACAGGTGAGCATTAGACATTGTATCTTTTTTATATATAGGTACGTAAACATCCTAACATACCGGCCAAATCTTGTTTTTCTCGTTCTAAAAAGTGCGTAAGATTTGTTTTTAGCTTCGCGCGCGGAATTTAAGCTATAACGTCATCATCATGTTTGCAACAACGTACTTCATAGATGGTACTTTATCACGCGCAATTTCTTTATGTAAGGGTAATCTGCATGTAGCCAAATGTATGTGTTATGTTATGCTTGGATAATAATAATTTTAAACGTAGACTTGCAAAACTTTAGTAATGAAAGCGGTTTGCATTTTTGTTATCTGACATAATTTGACCAAGCGGTTTTTAGTTACCTTTATCATCTGGTAAGATAAAGTAATAATTATTTTTAAGAAAAACTGCATATTAATATTGCAAGTCCAATATTTAACACCATGGATATCGAAGTTTTTCTCCACACCCAACAACTGATAATGAGTTTTTATAATCCAGAAACAGTAATCTGACATAATTTGACCAAGCGGTTTTTAGTTACTTTTAGCATCTGGTAAGAAAAAGTAATAATTATTTAAAAAAAAAAGGGGTTTTTATAATATTGCAAGTTCAATATTTAATACCATGGATATCGAAGTTTTTCTCCACATCCAACAACTGGTAACGAGTTTCTTTTATTATAAGCCAGAAACAGTTTTATTCTAAGTGGACTGACACACCTACTTTATTTCCATCCATTAGAGCTATCACAGAATCCAGTGCTGACTTCGAACGAAGGACTATATAACCACCAAAGGTTATATCATAGAATAAAGAGAGGGAAGTAGGTTATCTCCGACCCAATCCGCGACTTAATTGCCTACTGTCTTAGGGTTGTCACGTTTAGCAAAATTTTAATTCAGTGTCTATAAATTGGCAAAGGTCGGAAAGTTGACGACTGTTCACGCTTCGTCGGATTCGGTTGTCACCGAACCCGCTAACAAATATTTATAGACTAAGAGCTTATATTTAAATTATTTGCTTAGTATTTAGTATACATATAGTCATACAGTTTTTTTGTATTTTTTATTTAGTAATTTATTAGTAGTTTTGTACACATAAAGGACCATATTTATTTTTATTTTTAATTAATACAAATATACACACAGTCAGACAGATAGACAGACAAACAGACAGACAAACGAACAGACAGACAGATGGACGGATGGACAGACAGACAGACAGATAAACGGACAGAGACCCTAACCCTAAAAACCGTAAAACAACATAAAAATACTGACAACTGCCTCTTTGACTAATTATTTCTGTTGTTAAGATCTGAACTTTATTTATCTGATTCACAAATAGTCAATTAGGTAGGTACTTACTTACTTTTAATAACGATTTTATAACTGTAAGTAAGTAGTTACTATACCTACCTACAATAGGTACTGAGAAATCGGCATAACTAAATGTAAACCAGTAGCGCTAGCGGCAAATCAACTGACAGATCAAAAGTACCTATAATCATTGATTTGTGTGAATAATAAATTCTAGTACGAAAACAGGCCTCCCTACTCCCCTGTCTGATAGAAAACTAATACTTACAACAAGAAATAAGTAAGTTCCTAAGTAGATATCTCATCATCAAGTAAAAATTATAATCTTAAAAGAATAAGTGACTTGCTTACCTTTCCTGCTCAGTAGGTAATCTGAACAGAGACAATCCTGAAATCGATGAATTAAGACACCCAAACAAACAACAATACTTTCTCCTGCGATAATCACACGTTGTTCTTTAATTTAGCTACGTAGTATTCTGTAATCTGTGATTTAGCTAATGTGCCGAAAAGCCGTGACGCGCGAATAATTATATACTTACTATACTCTTTGCGCGCGAACCTCGTTCCGTGCTAGCCGCGACTAGCGCAGTCATAGGCACTCTAATATTGTGTTTAGGTGTGCGTGCGGCGACGCATAGATACTATGGCGCACACATACAAGCCGCGCGCGGTCCGTTTGTATGAAGATAACGTACTTCCCTCTCTTTATTCTATGGTTATATTCTCTTTGCTTCGAATTTCTATCGTTCAACATTATAATATCTTATGTTTTTCTTAGGCGCTGTTAGCGACATGTTTCGTGCCAGTATTCTCTGGGCTGCTTCCCCCTCGTTTCCATGGCATCAGGTACATGGATGGAGGCTTCAGTGATAACCTGCCCGTATTGGACGAGAACACAATCACTGTCAGTCCCTTCTGTGGTGAAAGCGATATATGCCCCAGGGATTTGAGCTCGCAGTTGTTCCATGTAAGTATTTATTAGTTAATAATGAGCCTTTGCTATAATTAGATTGTATGGTCACTTCCAGTGGATGGCCGGATGATGTCAGATCTATCTATGACATTTATAAAGCGGAGGCGGCGTCCTTGAGCTCAATATCTACTGCAGTGTCCAGTTTGGGCCAATCTCCAGCAGTCCAAAGTGTTGTACCTATACCTCTTAACATCGTTAATCGCATGTTTTGTTTTTTTTTATAGCTGTAGCTTATTATGCATACTTGTTAGCATATGCAATGACCTGTCGCATGCATGTAAGTATTTATTAGTTAATAATGAGCCTTTGCTATAATTAGATTGTATGGTCACTTCCAGTGGATGGCCGGATGATGTCAGATCTATCTATGACATTTATAAAGCGGAGGCGGCGTCCTTGAGCTCAATATCTACTGCAGTGTCCAGTTTGGGCCAATCTCCAGCAGTCCAAAGTGTTGTACCTATACCTCTTAACATCGTTAATCGCATGTTTTGTTTTTTTTTATAGCTGTAGCTTATTATGCATACTTGTTAGCATATGCAATGACCTGTCGTACATGCATACATGATTTGAATATAATAGTCTATTGTATTATTTTTAGATTGTACAACTCGTTCTTGTTTACTTAAATTCATTGGTATACTCGAGTTTAAAATGTACGTAGTGTGATTACAGGTCATTTATTTTCGTACATTCTAGTTATAAATTATAATCATAATGAAACAGTCATAGACACTGATTTGGGATATTTAGATCGACTTAATTCAATAACCGTAGTTTTTAGGGGGCCCAGTACTTGTATAACTAATGTGGCCATTAATCACAATAACATTGCGTGATCCTAACAATTTTAAAATCTCATAAAAATGAAGACATTTTTACGTGACTTATCTCGTAACGCGCTGTGAAATCGTCGACCTTCTGGCCCAAGTTCAGGGTTTCGAAGACTGCATTCGAACAAATATTTTTGTGTGAGCCATACCTATGACATTATTTGTTCGTGATTTCTTACTTCCCAGATGTAGGTACATACCTATATTATTATAATTATGGTATACTAGCTTTCCGCCCGCGGCTTCGCCCGCGTAGAGTTCGGTTATATCGCGCTTTTTGGATTTCCCTCGGGAATATCAATTTTTCCGGGATAAAAGGTAGTCTAAACCTTCCTTAAGAATCACTCTATCTATTAAAAAAAACCGCGTCAAAATCCGTTGCGTAGTTTTAAAGATCTAAGCATACATACGGACATACAGCGAAAGCGACTTTGTTTTATACTATGTATTGATAATATAGATAAGAAGAGGTATAATACAGTGTATATGATGCGATAGCCCAGATAAAGAGGAATGAAATTTATTTCGGAATTATTTACTCAATCTCATCGCGCCAAAGAATGATTTAGATATGTGCTTCAGTCATGGAGGATCATATAGTTGTTTGGTAATAGGAAAAACTCACGTTTCGATTAATAGATTCTTCTAAAACCAAATAAATCTAAGCGAGCTAATATAACAGATCATTATCATCATCATCTCTAATTTCTCAACAGGTAAATCTGGCAAACACAAGCATAGAACTATCAAAGCAGAATATGAACAGATTCGCGCGCATCCTCTTCCCCCCTAAACCAGAAGTTCTAAGCAATATGTGCAAGCAAGGCTTCGACGACGCACTCCGATTCTTGCAGAGAAACAACATGATATCTTGCACAAGATGTCTTGCAGTCCAATCTACCTTCCAACTGCAGGATGTGCTTGATGATACTACTTATGAATACGATCCAGACTGTGAAGAATGCAAGACTCATAGACAGGTAAAGGGGAAAATATAATAGTTTTATGAATAAAATATGTAAAAATCATTTAAAAATAATTTATATTCCTACCTACTAAATTTTATCAATAAAAATCGCTTAGTTTGATAAACTCCCTAATCACGAATTTTATCTCAAGAAACCACATCAATGAACTAACTTGCGAATAATGAATCCACAATAAGTAAACCTACGACAAAATATCCACTATATGATAGCCAGGCATTGAGCTATTATTACTACGTATAGAGGAGCTATCCAAAGCAGAAGTATTGTCCATTTTGTTTAGAGTTAAAACTAAAATGCGCTGCAGCGCTAAAACGTAGTAATAATAGCTCAATGTAGCCAGGAGGATAATTGCGTAACACTAAACTATCAGCAGCTATGGATTTGATTTTGGCAGTTCAACAACATTCATTGCGTTATTTACGTTGTTGAGCAGACACATTTTTCTAACATATGCAGCAATGCATTAGCAATATGATTCAGAATGAGTCAAATTTAAAGAAATAAGATTGCAATTGTGTTATGCGTCTGCAACGAATAGGGTTGCCAACTTTTTGTTCAAGTAATAACAGTAAGTATTGTTTAACGTTATAAATAGAGACATTAAAGTTAATTAGCGATACTGCGCAACTTATAAATTGTACAGTAATTTTGAACGCCTATACACATATTTTAAGTCTAGCTGTGCACACCACCCATGGCCAGCTACATGCACGCTGTTCTACGTAATAGATAAACAGTTAGGTAGAGCACCGGTATCAATGAACACAGTTCATTAATGTATTATTATGTAAGCAGTCATTTCAAGTTAAAAACATTGTAAGTAACACTGTCAATATGGTTGGTAACCCTAGCGACGAAAGTACGGGCGACAGCAGGGCAATCTACCCGAAACTCTAAAATAATCCCACTCAACCTTGAGCCTTAATGCTTAAGCCTTAAAGTTGAAAAATTTACAGATTGTAGTAGCTTGAGGTGGTGTCGTTTGTACCTACGCCTCCGGGTCTATCATTCACCCTAAAGGAAATGTTTGCTTTTCTAGCAAGAAATACATATTTCTAAGCCTGAAATTCAAAACTAGTAAGAATTCCTATTAAAAATTGATAACATTTTTAGGATGCCTTAGTGGACGACCTCCCAGACACAGTGATGACGATATTCCAGAACGCAATAGACTCTGCTAACAGTGGTCTTGTCAACTGGGTGATGAGGCGGAGGGCTGTGAGATACCTATCACTACTCACGCTGCCATACAGAGTACCCATCGACATTGTGTACGCATCATTTACCAAGTGAGTATCTTTCCTGTCTTTATTGTTTCTTAATTGGTAAGTTGTCTGTAAAAGATCGCTCTTAGCGATAAGACCGCCCATTGTGTTACCCCTTGTAAAATCTTTCTCTACCTCGGTGGTAGGCCATAATATCGGCTGCTTGCAGAAGTTACCACCCACCAGACAAAGTCTTGCCGCCAAGTGATTCGTCGTCGTCATGTCTGGTGAAGCCGTACGGAGGACGGGTCTGAGCAGTATTGCGATGTGTGCCGGGTGCGATGCGCTAAATGTTATTGTGTCGCGAGTTTGGTCGTGGAGGGTCTCCAGATTCATCTCCCTCTGGCGTAGCATCGTTGGCCGTGTTGTTGGATTTAATATTGCATCACCTCGCTCAACTGCCGTCTTCCTTCCTACTCACTAAGATTTTTAAGTGAATAGGCTTAATAAACTTGCTCGCTTTACCATCAACGATTGCATCACTGCTTACCATCAGGCGGGATTGCAGTTAAGCACTAGTTTATAATTTAAAAAATAAAAAACTTTATATTTATGTTCTGTAATCTATATGGCGTATGTAGTAAAAAGCATTGTATTATATTCTAAGCTTGGCTCTGGGGCCCAGTCTTTTAAGTCCATCAAAGTAGACCCCTACCATCGGGGGATTTGGTCGAAATTAGTTTCTCATCTTTGAAAGTACCCCGATTATTTAACTTTTTTTGTTTACGAGAAAAACACATCGGAAGTACATCAGCTGTCAAATCGTGTTAGTCTTTCTTAGTTGCTGTTCGTTCTCATTTCTCAAAACAGTTTCCTAAGTTTTTTAACGTATAAAGCATATTATAATGTCACTGACATTATAATATGCTTTATACGTTAAAAAACTTTTCATGCGGAAAAATATTTTTAAATTACTATTAGGTTTTTATTAAGAGTTTTGTATATATTTACATATACATTGTTTGGTGGTGATTTGAGAGTTTTGATTGTGTTGTTTATTATTATTTCACTGTTGTGGTTGCCTATTATCGGCATTGTACTTGTATCTAAGTTTTCAGTTATCCACTAAGTATTAGCTAAATAATAATCACGCCCTCCTTCCAAAGATTTAGAAGGAGACTACAAATATTAGAGTCTTCTAAAACGGGATAATATGCGATCTTTGTAGCAGTTTGATCTTACTCATAATTCAGGTGCTTTCTAAAAGCTGTTCTACCGGATTTGCTCGTTTTGACAAATCTTAATTCATTTTTAATGAACAACTCTCACCATCGACTAAATCGTGATTTTTGAAGCTCTCGACTCTTAATATATCTCTCCTTCTCCAAACAAAGAGAAAATAGTTTTCCGATCGACATCCACGATTTAATTAACTGCCCTTATAAGTACTTAACCCTTTACCTGATCCAGTATATTATGTTCTACATACTAGTATGTATAATAAGCACGATACTTGTATGTGTATACTATAACGTCCGTAACAGATTAAAGCATTATAGGAAGTATGTATAAGCCCCGCACGATGATATTGCGATGGAACCTTGTCACAATAACAGCGTTGTGACGTCATCTGTCACACAAAAGGACAGCTAGCAAAAGAATGTTAAATGCAATTAATATTAGGGTTAAGGGTTTATTTGTATTATATAATTTTATTTAATTACACTCTTTATAAAGAGTGTATGTATAAATTAATATTAGGGTTAAGGGTTACCTACTCACCCATATTCTGACAAACAAACTTTCATTATTAAAAATTTCAAGGAAATAATTTTTGTAGACGTAAGAAAAATATACTTATTCGTATATCTTTCTTACATGTATACTATTTTTTTTCTAACTACATTGGGAGCGGGAATTGAACCACAGTCCACTGTGTAGTAGTCATGTTTTAATTACTACCTACATCTATCAGCTTATAAACAAAACCAGGATAATATGTAAAAAAAAATGTATATAGTCTTCCGAATCAGAACTGCTTTCTTTGTCTGTCGTTTCCGATTCACTGTCGTCGCCGTATTTATGACAAATAACTCGTCAGTTATTCGATCTTTATTCCAATATTCCTCTTCAAGCCGTTTAACATGATTGACTTCCTTTCGTCAGTCATCTGGAGTTATTGACTCCGACGCCTCCAACGTCAGAGGACTGACACCCTCGTCTTTACCAGGTTCCAGATGTACTCAATGGGGTTGAGGTCGCAGTTGTAAGGTGGTAATCTAACGACTTCATGGCCATTGCCAGCTAATAAATTGTCAATTTTATAATTTTTCGGCTGTCTGTGCCGTTTAATTAATAAATACAGTTCAGGTTTTGTACTGTCGTTGGGAAAGTCGATGTTGTGATCTTGTAGCCACTCAACAATCAACTGTTTTTTATTGTTCATACTTGGTGGCCTATTCTCATCCCTACTGTGATAAGGGGCGTTGTCCATCACAATTTTGGAGTTGCGTGGTATGTTGGGTACTAATTTTTCTGTAAGCCACTTGGTGAAATTCGCAGCATTCATTTGATCATAGTAATCCCCCGTTTTGTTATCTGCTTTAAACATTAAAAGGGCATTGTCAACAAAACCGCTTTAACTTCTTTATCCATCGGCGGCCGGGGCTGTCGTTCCATCTCACTCCATCGGTTGCTGTTTGCCAACATTTTTCTACCGTGTAGTGTGCGTGTATCCACGTTTCGTCGAGATATATAACGGGTCTTTTGTCTTTTATTTTTCACCAAGCGAGTAATTTTCTTTCATACGTCCTAAATATTTAGCCCGCCACGCTTGAATTTGGGGTCTTTAAAATGGGGCCAGTCTTTTTTGGTAGCATCGTTTAAATTGGTAGCCTAAATCACATTTAATTATTTTTCTTAATGTAGTTTCACTACCAGTATAATTAAGGTCTACTTTTGAAGCCGCCAAGATTTTGCGCATTGTGGGTATTTCTCTCCTCACCGTATACATTGAATCTATAATATTTCTTAAAGCTGTTAAGGAAAACCCGTCGAAATATTTCTTCTTTTGTCTTTTTCCTTTAGTAGGAGTTCTCATTTTGCTGCCACTGGCTGTTGCTGACTCATGCTCTCGTATCAATTTCGTCACAGTATTTTTTGCAACGCCTGTGGCACATGCCACACACTCCGTGACTTTGATAGAATTTTGCAAAATATTTTTAATAACTATAAGCAGTTGCTTCGGTATTAAAATGTCCGAAGCACTTTTTAAAGCACGGTTTATACTTTCAAGAACTAACTTACAGTCCTCTTTTTCTTTAACAAAATAATTGTCCACTTTAATTATAATTTCACGAGCACGACTATTAATTAATTTCTTACTCATTTTAACGAGTAACAGCTAACAAAACTAAACAACAAAACTCAAGAACAACAATAAAACAGGATAACAAAAACAAAAAGCTAACAAAAATATTCGATGTGCGTAAGTGGGTAAGCGCGGACTGAACTTGCGAACGGTACCGACGGTGCGAGTTCGACTACGTCACCAAGATGGCCGCCAATCGCAATATCATCGTGCGGGGCTAGTATTCACAATGTTGCTTTGCAATGGAAACGTAAAATAGGGTTGTTAAAAATGATTATATTAGTGGGCAACGGCATAACACACAATCGGTCGCAATCTAAATAATATTGAACGATATTGCTTATCCATCGCTTCATATATTCGAAAATAAATCTGCTCAGTAAGGTGATTAACATAATTAATGTTGTTGACCTGTCAAAATGATAGCCTTTGATACGTGCAAATGGCCAGTATGAAAGCCTAAAGCCTAGGTAAAGTTCTCAAGTTAACGGGTAACAACGAACTTTATTATACAGTGGAGTTGAAAGTTATTTCACGTTACAAGTTAATTTTTCTAATTTTGTTTTCATTTGTCGTAGTAACTCTGAAATCAACTTAATTTCTATTGAATTAAAGTAGATATTTGTTTAACATAAACCATAGTGTTTCGTTTGGGCGCAGTAACTTATTGTAGATTGACAAGTTTATGTTCCTACAGACTTTAGCTATTTTACAAATTTCTTAAAATCTGTTTTTAATATAGAAAAGTTAGAAAATATGAAAAAAAAAAAAAGAGATGTTGGATTCGGATCAAGTTACAAAATATTTAATAGTTTTTAAATAGGTAGGTACTACTAACATTGCCCGCGCTAGTTAAATCAAAGTTATCATGAATATGTGTTCCTTTTAACATAATTTGTTCTATTTTAATATGCTAGTATTGCCACATTCGTGTCAGGGACAATAAGTAAGGGAATAATGCAATGTGATAAATTGTGCTATATTTACTTATCTAATAGATTTCATTCTCAGAAAGTAAAGTAACCATTGATATAATATTAAACTAAGGTAGATAAGTCACTAGCGCATTGAACTTGAAGCGTACAAAAGATTATTATTCTAATCTCTTGCTTTAGTCACTCTCGATACACTCGTAAAAACAAATGACAAACACTAACAGCGCAAACGACAAACACTAGCCATCTTTTCTTCTCTATGCTTTAGATTGCGTCCCAACTCACTCACACTGTACCAACGTGTGAAATGTACGCAGAATAAAAAATTTGCATGTGTGTGCTGCTGCTCCGATCGGCACATTTATTTCGGTTAATTTATTAGAGCACATCATATCTGTTTAATATTATATCAATGAAAGTAACACACAAAAACTGTTGACAATTCCGAACATCGAGAGATGAGAGATGTTTAAATTCGGTGTACCCTTATACAGAGACTTGTGGACAAAATGAAATAACGTTTTATCTTCCATAGCCTTAATAATATTACTCATACATATTCATGGTCGTATGTATGGCTGGGTGACCATCCATTTCATATTGAGACCAGTCCGTACCCCTCGGAAAACACGTTTTCTCGGTGGTAGCCATAACATCGGCTGCCGGCAGAAGTTACCGCCCACCAGACAAAGTCTTGCCGCCAAACGATTCGTCGTGTTCCGGCATGATGTCTGGTGAAGCCGTACGGACGAGGTCTGAGCAGTTATGTTGCGTGTGTGGCGCAGCATCGTTGGTCGTGTTGGGTTTAACATTGCTTCACCTCGCTGAACTGCCGTCTTCCTTCCTATTCAATAGGTTTTTTAAGTAAACTAGCGCGCTTTTCCATCAACGATTGCATCACAGCCATCAGGCGGGATTGCGGGCAAGCACTAGTTTATAATCATTAAAAAAAAATCTTCTTGGCGCATCGCATTACTTCAATTTCGCTTAGCGTTCAAAATTTTGTTCTTTTTGCTCGGCGCCTAAGGGTAAGGACAGTGTCCAGTGATGCCTCCTTCCTTAAGAATTCGACTATGAAAGACAAAAAGTTTTTTTTTATCTAACAGGAAGACAGGTAACCACGTTAACGTTACGTTGTTAACACCACTACGATCCGGACGAAGCGTTTCGCCTCCTCCTTTATACCGCGTACATCGAGGGACTGGAATAATTTGCCAGCGGCGGTGTTTCCGTCGGGCTACAATTTGAGTGTCTTCAAGGCTAGAGTGAATAGGCTCTTAATAAACTAGTGCGCTTTACCATCAACGATTGCGTCACTGCTTACCATCAGGCAGGATTGCGGTCAAACGCTAGTTTATAATATACTATACATATAAAAAAAAAAACCAATGATAAGCGCGTTTAAATAACAAAAACAAACTTTTCTGCATTATTATTATTATTATAGATATAATTGTTTAGTATAGAGATATACAACATTTCTGCATTATTATTATAGATATAATTGTTTAGTATGAGATATACAACATTATTTTATGTTTATGCGAAACTCGAAACACGTGTCAGTATTTTTAAGTAAAAGAATCTATGTACAAAATTTCAAAAAGATGTAATGATAAACCACAAAGTTATGAGCTTGCTATTCTACTTCGTTGTCCCACCAAAAATATGGTCAAAGCTCCACTCGGGTGGACAGAGCGCGATGTGTTGACCTCTGACGTCAGCTGTTGCGCGCGCGTGTACTATGATCTACTGCAAAGATGCGCGCAGGTGCTCGGTATCCACACAGCAAAAATTTCTGAATGTATTTGGGAAAAAAATATAACATGGTGTAGAAATGATTGGCATCGATTCACTTCCTTATTCTGAACAAACTATATTCAGGTATCGCATAAACAAAAAATACTGTTGTATATTTCCTGGCTTCTGTCACTAACACATCAAGCAACTTTTTTAGCTATGTGGGCGATAAAGTAGAGACGCATGCGGTTCAATACAAAGTGGCCCGCAGATATGTCGTCCGTAGAAAGCAGTGTTTGTCACAGCAACCTTATGACTAGGTCAGTCTTTCAAAGTTTCTGTAGATGGTGGAAGGGTTGTGTCTGTCTGTATTACTTTGTTGTCCTTTGTTTCGTATGGTGATGGCTATAGAGAGTAGACTTTATAATCCCAAATTAAAACATTAAGGGTGTTTTGGGTTTAAAGCCTTTGGCTGTCTGTGTGTCGTGTCTTGGCAGTGTGCTTCTAAACGAATTAACAATTTCAATTCCATCACTGGTAATATTTCTACTGGTCTCAAGATATTATCTATATGCTGTACCTATTTTCTAAACAGCAATGTAAAAATATTTTAGTTCACCAAAGGCGATAGGTTTATGATAAGTTCTGGAATGCATACAAACTTTTACTGTATAGCTTGTATTGTTCCTCTTATATCCATACTAATGTTCATTGTTCATTTGTGCAGATCCAGCTATTATGATAGTCAAGTCATATTGTCTTTAACTGTATAGTGCAAAAAATGTGTCCCGAATGTATCTTCCCAAAAATTTCTTTGTTCTGTTCGGTTGGGATCCGACAAGGGACAATATTTGGACATATGTATTTCCCAATCAACTGAGTCTTCTAGATAATGTTACCATGACACGTTGCTATCATCATAACTACCATTACATAACTTGACTTCCATATGTCCTATATCTGACGCACATACATTATTTTTTTATTCTCTAACAGCTCCAGTGTCATATATTAGGTACATTAACATAAAGTTTATCTGAAGTGCGTCTTCCCCTATCTTGGTATGAACGAATTTATATAGGTCAATGTCAGTAGTTAAGACTTTTTAATGTTTCTTCTCTAAATGTTAGATACCTTTTAGGTACCAATTTCATATATGATAACATTGCTATTGTTTTATGATGTAAGCAGTAATATGGCGTATGTATTTGGCAAAACATTTACATAGGTATTTTATGTTATAATATATGACGTTATTTTGTCATTGTTTTAAGAGTAATCACTTTGGTCGATTGATTATCTTAAATGTTTTCTTTATTACGTCAAATGCATTGTTTATGAACTGCGTATACATTTCCGGATTTCTTTTTCATTGGATGCCTTCTATCGAGGATTTTTGTTCTATTTGTTTTTTTTTTTATCTTCAGGTAACTCCCTAGCCCTTGTTATTGTTGTTGATCTTGAAGATGGGATCTATCCAAAAGTTCTTACCTCTAATTGCTAAGTTTCTCTTCTCTTAAGAGCGGGCTGTAAAATTTTGCTAAGTTTTCTAATGAATATTACGATCACGGAAGATGATTGAATTAAATGAAAGTGGGATTTATTTAATCTTTGTTTATTTATCTGATATTTGCCTAACGGAAAACACGATTCATTCACTTTGACTCGATAGTTATATTTTTAGAAATTATGAATCTTTCTGGGCTTTTTAACAAATATCTGTTACACTTATTGAGTTACAATCATTAATTATCTTGCATTAATACAATCACACACTTTTTAAAATAATGCCTAAAGGAAATATTTCCATTGTATTTAATTTTTAAGATATCATCAAAAACAGTTTTGAGACTTACGACCTTTACTTTCGTGCTATAGCGTTTCGACCGTTGCTACGCGATATTCTGCACTATTGACTACCGCGCAATGCACAATGCCCCGGGGCACGGTTCTGAAATCAGTCTCGCGCCACGCGCTCTCGAGGAAGGATCTGTGCTCGTTGCGCTCACGTCTGACTACGAAACACGATGGGAAATAAAACAAATAAAAAATATATTTCGAAAAGAAAATCTTCAAAATTGTTCAAGGATTTAGCTAAACGAGGAAGAGAGTCTAAAATGTAAGTATTTACGTCTACCTATATTTATATTTATTTTGGTGAAACAAGAAATTTGACGTTTCAACATCAAATTCATACAAACCTGTCAAGTTCACAGAAACCTGTGGAGTAGCCGAATGGACTTTTAGATATTTTTTTTATTTTTTTATTTAAATATGTCTTTTTATATAAAATATTTCTTTCGCAGGAACAAACATGTTGACGTAGAACAGGAATCTATGGAGTTACCTACTGAACATTTTAATTTATTGACAGTTCCAGTTCCGTGAGCACTAACTTTTTCTCTTCTATTGATTTCTATTTGACTTTTTTTTTATTTACTGTATGATGATTACATTATTTTTTAGTGTTACGGAATCCGCAAATGATAAAGAGAACACCCCACCTAAAAAGACAGTTCGCAATAACAAATGCTGTAAAAGCAAATCGACAACAAAAACTGAGAAGTCGCTTACTGATATGGTATGTAGTTTATACTTATGACTCTAAGTAATCTTTTTGATATATTTATCTAAACTGTCCAGTGTCTTTGATCTATTTACGCGAACCCAATTCATTGTAATTGTAACACACTATGGATTATTGCGATTTTTTTAAATAACCTGAAATTTTTAACTGATTATTTTTTTAGGAATGCTGTGAACTTAGTGGAAGAAGAGTAGTTGATATAAAATTCTTTTTAGACGAATTAAAATGCGTTGCAACTCATGAATCTCTTTTCGATTGTGGGATGAGTCATATACAAGTAGTTTCCGAACAACAAAAGGGACTACATTCGCAATTAAAATTGCAATGTGCAATGTGCCAAAAACGGTTTGTAATGAATACCACGAACCCGGAAATTAACAAAGAAGCTATAGCAGGTACTATGGCCAGCGGCGGCGGCTATATTCAACTTAAACAGTTTACAGCTGCAATTGATTTGCCAGAAATAAAAGAAAAGAAATACATAAAAATACAAGAAGAGATAGCTGAGGAATGGGAAAAAACAGCGTGGGACGAAATGAAAAAGGCAGGTGAAATAGAAAAAGAAGCTTCTTTAAAAGAAGGCCGCACTAATGAAGATGGGATAGCTATGATTGACGTCATCATAGATGGATGTTGGAGTCGGCGCTCGTACCAAACTAATTACGCAGCTAACTCTGGCTGTGCAACAATAATAGGTAGGCGTACTGGTAAAGTTTTGTTCATGGCAGTTAAAATAAATATTGCTGTATTTGCCAAAGGAATGGGTCAAATCCTAAAGAGCACAGATGTTTTAAAAATTATAATGGCCCATCTACAGGGATGGAGGCAACAATACTAGCGGAAGGTTTCAGTAAATCTATTGAAATGCACAACGTTATTTATCAAAGATTTATAGCAGATGGTGATAGTAGTACCTACGCAAAGATTATTGAAAGACGCCCGTATACAAACGTTACTGTAGAGAAAATAAACTGCAGAAATCACATTTTGCGCAGATTTTGCACGAACATGCAAAAGCTCACTACTGATACGCGATACTCTGTGAAAGATAGAAAACTAATTACAAGAAACAAAATTCTATGTGCTCGAAAATACATATGTGATGCAATAAAGGCCAACCAAACTGAGAAAAACTCTGAAAAACTACACCACGACATAAATAATTCAGTTTATCATGCATTCGGTAAACACGCGAGTTGTGATAAAACTATATGTTCACAAACTGTTGAAAAAGTCACCGAATTCGATGGTTCCAGCCTTTGGCAAAAAACAAAAATGATAGCTGGCAATGTTGCTTCTCATTCTAGAAGCCTGATAGAGGATGTGGACAGCAATCCTGTTGAACAATTTAATTCCGTCATAGTGAAACTAGTCGGTGGAAAACGAATTAACTACTCACAAAGGCGTGGTTATCAAACACGATGTGCAGGAGCGGTAATATCGTTTAACACAAAAAGGATTCTCTCCACTGTGTCCAGAAATGTACATAATAAATCACCCCACAAAGGAATCAAAACGTTCGAGAACGAAATTTGTTTAAAAAGAGAAAAAAAAACAGACTGGCTGAGCGTAAGAAGAAGAGAAGGTTTACAGCTAATGTATCTTCGGATAAAAACTACGGAGAGAATGCAGAGCAACCAGATATGGACCCAGAAACTTTTGAACTTGCAAAGAAAACTTTTCTCGCGAATTTGCAAATTACGGAAGAGGAACGTATACATATTAATAAACAGACAGTTTTGCAGGGCCAGTGTAGTGAGTGGCTTGAGCTGAGGCGAAACCTATTAACGGCCTCTAATTTTGGAAAAGTGATTAAACGGAGAAAGACAAAAAGTTGCAGAAACATCGTTAAAAACATGCTGTACAGTACTCCGATTGATCATGTTTCGTCTATACAACACGGCAGACAGTATGAAACAGTAGCTCTACAGCAATTAGCACAGAACCAAAATATTGAAATAAGGAAATGTGGTCTTTTCATAGATGACAAACTACCCTTTTTAGGAGCCACGCCTGATGGTCTGGCGGATAATATGGTGGTAGAAGTCAAATGTCCAATAGCTCCTTATAAAATTGGTGATATAGATGCTGCTATTGACCAAAATAAACTACATTTTTGGAAGAAGGACAGAAATGGCCATGTGAGTAAATTTTAGTTACAAATATGAAAAGTTACGAATGACTTAAATTGCCTTAAAATGTCTTATATTGCCTTCTTTTATTTACGTGAACACATTATGAATAAAATTAAAATGTTCACATGTTGATGAAAATTAATAAACTCCATTTTTTTCATGTTACAGGTGCACATAAACAAAAAGTCGGACTGGTACTTTCAAGCACAGGGTCAAATGCACATAGCGAAGAAAGACAAATGTCTATTTGGGGTTTGGTATGGTGACAACAAATTAAAAATCGAAGTGATTGAAAAGGACGATTACTTCTGGAACAAGGATATGGAACCCAAATTAGTATCTTTTTATATGGACTGTTTGTTGCCTGAATTGGTAGACCCACGGCATCCCAAAAAAAAGATGATACGGGATCCACAAAACGTAAAAGCCCAAGTTTCAAATAAAAATGATCTTTCAGAACATGCATGTACAAGTGCACAACCACCGTTAAAAAAGAAACGCAAATTAGATTTCAGTGAAATATAACTCTATTTCAGAAAATCAATCGTTTTATCTATATTTATTCTCAATTACAAATCTAAATTTATTTATTGACTACTTTTTATTGTTTTTTTATTGATTCTTTTTTTTCGAAACACTTAAATTATATTCATGGTTATATTTTATTATTCTCAATTACAATTTATGACGCAAAATTCTAATTAGTTAATTTACCTAAATGGCAATTTTTATTTTAATAAGTTTAGTGCTTTATAAATTTAATTAAGTTTAGTAGTAGTAGTACTACTAGTAGTTGTTTACGTAAATTCCTTGCTAATGAAAGAGTGATTGTATAAAACTAATCAAAATACTTTTTGTGATAACTATTTAATTCACAGAGTATAATAAACTTGTACTTATCTAAAAAATCATATGTGGTGTTTGTTACTCTCCTTACCCAACCCAAAAAAAAAGTTACAAGACACTCTATGCTTTCTGTGTTCGCTATTCCAGACACCGACCGCGTGGTTGACGAGTGTCCCTAGCGGGTAGCGGGGTGTGTAGGCGGGGCTAGCGTGCTTTGATTTTTTTGACAGCCCACTCTTAAACTGAATAATTTCTTCAACTATTTGAAAATGAACAATTTGTGAATTTTCATCTCGTTTTCTGCTGCTTTTAGACTTCATCATAATTCTTTCAAGTTTTTATACTCTTAGAAAAGATAAATTGAAGTCATTCTTTTCCTTCAAGTGCCTTGCGCTGGTCAAACCCTCGGTCACTGCAGAGATCCGTCTTTTTCTGTTGTAATTCTATAATTTTGTACTTACTCAAATAATAATGTAGTTATAATGATAATGCTATTTACATAAACTTGGTATTTGTTTAGCTTCCTTTGGCTTAGATATGAAATCCGTTGACTATTATAAACATCGTAAGATAGTGTTATGTCTTCTAAGTAAGAAGATTATGATTTATTTTAGATAGACTTCTTTCAAAATAGATTAAACTAAGTCGATATCTAAGTGACATTCGAAGCATTTGAGAATAGAAGCCTTTTATTTTATACAGGTAACTTTTAGTACATAGTAAAAGGTTTACTTAATATCAACTTCTTGAGTTAGTAAGCCCTTTTTTATGGCGAGATATCACCAAATGACTTTCCGCTCTGGTCGGAACGGGAGGTGTTAAACTTCTTTCTATTGACTAATACCCACCCGTGTTCCTTCATTAACCTGTGCTAGGGACACAGGCAGGTATTTTGTTTCGGACAACCCCGGTCCCCCAAGTCCTTTTGTCCTTTTTGAATTCCGCGCATATTTTTTTATGACTTTAGCTATCCTTTTGAATTGACCGCATTTTTTTTTTTTTTGTAACTTTATGTCACAAAAATATGCGCAGAATTCGAAAGAATACTTTCCACGTGGTCAAAACTATTTCGTTATTAGGGAAGATGTTTAAAAATGTGATGAAAGTATCGTTTGTTTAAACTGTTATTCGGACATGTTTCCTGGTAGATGTTTGTGTGTTGTGAGCCATACAAAATCGGGTCAAGCTTTTGAATAATAACTATGTATCTTACTCCAAAAGGGAGTTTATGACACGTTAACTGTAGAATTCATTTTGACAGTTCAACAAAATTCATTTCATTATGACACCTTGTTTTTTTGTGTTTGTCAGACGTATAAAGCAATAGATTAGCACTATTTTTCAAAATGATACAGTTTGTGATGGTTAACTGCATCGGGTTTCATCGTAGGGCCAATAGTCCAAGACTACTAGATCGACATAATTGGGTTGTATCTTAAAAAATAATTTAATGTCCGTCAGATAGATTTATAAAAAATATTGAACACGTATTTTTTATTTTTTCTGTCATTCAAATACTTAGGAATATATATTGATTTGAAATGTCGCATGACGTCACGCCGTGGTACAAAATATACCACGGCGTGACGTAATTAGCCCCCACTCCGTAACTTTAGTACGCTATATCTCAATAGTATTTGGTAATTTCGAAAAAATAAAAAATACGGGGCTTAATTTTTTTATTATCTATAAGACGGACTAATTATTTTTTTGTTTTTCATACCTTGGATACATCCCTATTGTGCATACAAAGTTTTTAGCCAGTTATTAAAATAGATATCCAGTTTCTATCCTAATTAAATTAGTATGAAAGTGAACGACCATTTTGACCTCGGACAAAATTATCAGCTTTAGGTAGGTACATACTTACCGAAAATTGTTATTGATAACCGCTTTGTCCGGCCGCTCGTAAATTATTACCTGATAATGTCAAAAAGTTAATACCGAAAAAGATGCTTTTATTAACCTGTAATAACATCTTGTTCTACGTATCAGTACATATTTACATGTTTTTACTTGTCTATCAGTTGATACTCGTTATGTATTTTATTTATTTACGCGTCACTTTTATCGCCATCCGCACATTAGTGTCTAGTAGATGAGTCCAGCAAGAGTACTGCCAGTAACAATGGGTTATACATACCTATATATCAACAACATTCATTGTGTCATTTACGATTTTGGGCAATTTTTTTTTCGATCATAAGCAATGGTTTAGCAATATCTAATCTATAAAGCTGAAGAGTTTGTTTGAACGCGCTAATCTCAGGAACCACTGGTCCGATTTGAAAAATTCTTTTTGCGTTGGATAGCCCATTAATCCAGGAAGGCTTTAGGCTATATAACATCATGCTGCGACCAATATGAGCTGAGCATAACTAACTCCACGCGAACGAAATCGCTGACGGCTGCTAGTCTAGCATAATTATTCAGATTGCGATTGATTGTGTGTTATATATACCTATGCAATTAGGGTGCATACCGCTTAGGGTGATCAGCGGCTTACATATTCATTCCGATACCCTTTTTTAATCACAGCCGTAGTTTGAGTTAATTAATTAATGAATTGTACATTATGCACTTGTACTGTAATAACCTATGCCTAGTGATCCGAAGTTTTTGTTACCTCATGACCTCAAATACACCTTCAGAACGTATCACGCATTTAGCTAATCAAAAATATTCTTTGATAAATAAAAACGTCACGGTTTCGCACATCTGATTGTTATCAAATCTTTATTCTGATTCTGTAGAGATAACAAATTAATATGCGTATTCACGTGTAATTAGTGGGTATCAGATCTGGAACAATTCGTCACTGCAGTAGCACTCGAAAATTTGAAGCCGTTCCGATACGTATTTATTCATCCGAATACAATCAGTTTTAGTTATTTTCTCGAAGGAATATCCAGGATGGATCATTCAGAGATCTAAATTACATAATTTTACTGATATTGCCATTCAAGCCAATAGTAATTGTTACGAGCACCCTAATTGTTACGAGCACCCTAATTGTTACGAGCACCCTAATTGTTACGAGCACCCTAATTGTTACGAGCATCCTAATTGATACGAGCACCCTAATTGTTACGAGCATCCTAATTGTTACGAGCATCCTAATTGTTGCGAGCATCCTAATTGCGTAGCATTACTATTAGTTGGAATCATTTTGAAGCTTAGCTTAGTCATAGTGTCTGCCCAACAACGTAAATAAAGCAATGAATGCACTGTCAAAATGAAACGCATTGCTACTGATAAGGTGTTACGTAATTACCCTGCGTTTTCTTCAGTTTTCATGCTAGGTCATAGTTTTACTCTTCAATTTAGCAACATTATACATATTTATTTATACTTTATTTATTGTACAACATAACAATAAAACAGACACATATATGTAATATAATTCGGTCATAACGTCTTTTGTCGCATCATAATCCTTCTCCTGCCCTTATACCGATTTATTTGGGGTCTGATATCACTGGTGTTTAGTCAGATAACCAAGTCACGCGGTTTTTGCTGTTTATCTTTAGTTAACTACAAAAGCCGATTGAGTAGTATTCTCAAAACTGTTGTAATTGTATCATGCAGGGTGCTCAATAGTTGAACCTAATGTCTAGTAATCCAGCAAAGTAGTCCAGCTAAAACTCCGCCATACAAGTCGCGCGAGTTAACTGTGCACCTCGCTCTGTGACGTCATTCGGACGGTACCGTATGTAAAAAATGAGAATTATGTTAAAAATATTTTTTTTTATGTTATTAAAAGGTCGTTTTGAAGATAAAGCGTCATAATACTAGATCATTTTACTCATGACGTTTTGCAATTAAATTGATACATATGGACTGAAATATAATGTTGGTGCAACCAACAGGCTTCACTAACGCAATAACGAAAATTTTAAAAACAAAAAAACTTAAGTTTGTTTTTGTTTTTTAAATTTTCGTTACGTTAGTAAGCCTGAACAAAGCAAAAACTCAACAGAAACAGGGGATTTAAACTGTATTTAGACATGTGTAGCAAAGATGCTAACGCTACTCATCGCTTACGGCGAATGCGGAGCGCCGCGCGTGGAAGCGGGTGAGAGGTCAAATTCCAGCGAGGTGCACAGTTAACTTGCGCGAGGTTTACCGAAGATGGAAGAAGCCTATGAGGATATCCATCGCGGAACAAAAAAATGAAGCTTTCTGTAGCTGCTATAATGCAAAAATCTGCGCCAAGCTGTAAGAACGTATTCCAAATTAATCAAATTCTCAAAAAAAAAACTGTTCTTTCCCAGATTCATATCATGTACTCCAGTAATGAGCAAGTCGCTTTGGAAGCTGAGCCTCAACATGCTGCAGCAACTGCACGGGTTCATATACGCTACCCACGACCGGTCAGGAACCGCCGCCAAAATCTATTACAAACTGACCATGGACACCAAGATAGAGCCTAATGAAGGCAAACAGATGAATAGGAGGTTTGTGACATTCTTTTTATTGAATTTTAATCACTAATCAGATTGTAAAGGTAGAAAAAACTTAAATAAATAAAATGAAAGTAGATTTTGGAATTGAAACTAACAACACACAGGATTTTGTGAGGTTGACATATTTTTACCCCGTATTGTTTTTCTTGTGTTCTTTGTTCTACACTTTTTATTCAAATTATTCGGTACTTTGTTTCTTGTTTAGGAATGATTCATTGAATTCATTAAGTAAAACAAAATTGTGCTTTATTCTTATTCCGGACATTTGTAGGTAGTGTTGACGCGAGATCGACACTGCCGGATATCAAATCTTCCAAATAAAAACCTTATTGTAATCATATGATAAATAAAATCGAATTACTCATATTATTGTGTCCGTATGCATGTAATAAACCTATGGAATAATTTTATAACAGTAATCTAATCTCTACGACCTTCGATAGCTTGTTAAACTTGACTTTGTATTCCACAATAATGATGGTAGGTTTTTGTCCGCCATTTTGAGGAAGCAAATACATACAATATGTGTCACAGTCACAGCACTTACAACTTTTACTGTAGTTTGCCTCAAATGCTTCTATGATCTACCTTGATGTACCTAATAATTCGTACAGCACATTATTTTAGCAAAAATGTGTGGAACTAAAACGTCTAACCTCTAAATTAATACCGACTGTCTCGTATTAAAGCCTTTGTCCTACTTTCCTGTGCCTGACAGGCTCCACGGTGATCATGGTCTGCGTGCGATGCAATAAAAACAACGTGACCAAATTTTAGGGTGTAGGTAGTAGGTATAGATCATAGTTTTCTTCGCGATCACAATGTTCGTTCTGAAGCGGTATCACGCAAATCCTGCTCGTAACTATATGCTAGTTACTAACTATGCACAACGTTCCTACATCAACTGTTGGGCAAGTGCCCGTCAGACGCAACAACTGTCTGGTCGGTGGATCCTCCATTTTCTATGGAGGATGAGTGGATTTACACCTTGTTCATGTCTATCTACATATATGTGTAGTAGATTCATGCATCTATGTCAATTATTAAAATAATAACATAGGAACATGTTCCTGATGCTTCCCTGTTTGCGATGACCTTTATGGTCATTATTTGCAATGCCATATGTAGTTTCTCAAACTTAGTCGCTGGAAGACAGTTCAGAGCGTTCATATAATTTCTGCAATTTTATATAATTGTAATAAATTGAGTTGGACTTTACTCAGGTCGGAGGCACTCGTAGGGCTTCGGCAAATTGTATTTTTTTTTTTTACTAAAATGCTTGATTAAATTCTTTTTCACTTTTTTAAGAAGTGGATATTTCGGCATATAAATAACCTTGTAGATAAAGGTAAAAATAACATTCAATACTGAGCCAAGCCTTCATTTTCTGATCAATAAAGTATTGTCATTCTAATTACGTATCTCATGTTTATTGCAAGCTTACTAAAGTAACATGTGATAATAATTAATAGTCATATTTACTCGTACTGCGTAGTACTTG
The DNA here is from genome assembly GCA_017933935.1 of Sesamia nonagrioides. Classification (NCBI taxonomy): domain Eukaryota; kingdom Metazoa; phylum Arthropoda; class Insecta; order Lepidoptera; family Noctuidae; genus Sesamia; species Sesamia nonagrioides. The sequence continues at coordinate 81,099 of JADWQK010000822.1, read as the reverse complement.
CATGAACGTAAATATTTATGTCATCTTCGTTTATTTGTTGTTCCCGCATTAAACGGCTGCACTATCTTTGTCTATTGTTATTTGTAATTTTAAGTAATCATTCGGGTTTGAACTTTTGTTGATATAATGTGTCAGCAGGTGTCGATCGCTAATTGTCTTTAATTAGAGGAGATGATAATATTGCGTGACCTTATACAAAATGATGACACATGTATTTATAGTAAAAACAGTATACAATGTATATCCAAAACCGGATTTAATGTTGGAAATAATACATGGACTTTGGTACAATTTCACGATTAATATTTCGTGAGTCGTCTACATACTAATTTTTTATCAATAGATAAGTATTATGACAGTTATGCAACGTATAAAATCCGGTTTCCTATTTCGCTTATAAGCTACAAATTATATCTATTTTTCTTCTCAAAAAGTTCAATCTTTTGTCACCTCCTTACAATTTTCAGATATTTGTAGTCTGCTATTACAATCAGGGGTAGAGATTTATATAACAACCCTCAAGTCATTGGCTTATCCGATCCCACTCGTCTCTTATGTCTTTCCGCAACGACGCCCTTTGCCGAGGCTCGTACCTACCCCACCGGAGGTCCCTTTGCGTGTAGTCGCTTAGTCTGGTAGTACAATCAGGGGTCGAGACTTATATAACAACCCTCAAGTCATTGGTTTATCCATAAAGTTATTAACTATTCCGTGGGTTTATCCAACCCAACTCGTCTCTTATGTCTTTCCCCCAACGACGCCCTTTGTCGAGGCTCATACTCCACCGGAGGTCTCTTTGCGTGTAGTCACTTAGTCTGCTAGTACAATCAGTGGTAGAGACTTATATAACTACCCTCAAGTCATTGGTTTATACAATCCAACTCGTCTCTTATGTCTTTCCCCAACGACGCCCTTTGCCGAGGCTCGTACCCCACCGGTGGTCGCTTTGCGTATAGTCGCTTAGTTCATAAATATGCCTTAACTTAATTTATTAAGGCATTCACAGGATAGTCTGGATAAGCAGTGGACGATCTTTGTTTTCTGTCCTCTAAATTGTATTTTAACAGGATTAAAATACTCTGAATGAGTTGTACTTATTTAGGAGCAATCAATCTATCTGAAAGCAAAATAGAATATCTATCTATCAATTACCTACATTTTGTCAGAGTTCCCAATTGATTTTTTTTAGTTAGTCTACTCTTCATGTAACTGGCCTGTTTCTTGGCCAAATAAATTTTGGCGATACAGTTCTGGGCGGAACAGTGTGCCTTTTGGACGCTGAAACTGTTGACAGCGATACGGAAGAATTGTTTGATGCCCTATGATTTATTTTCCTTTTTTTCACATTATATGCAAATGTTAGCTTATATGACATAAATACTTTAATTAAATTAGATATTATTCCGTACTTGGTAGGTATGTAATTATGTATGTATGTCATTGTGATGTGTGGAATGTAATGTATTGACATAACCTTTAGTCGTCTTTTACTGCAGTCCAGTTATTTATGGACATTATCTTGTCATATATTTAGAAGTGAACAGAAAGCGTCAAAACACATGTTGGAAGGACGGACCTTTTATTTGTACGCACAGGAAAGACTTCTGGTAAATTTGTAGTATATTTATTGTATATACATTTTTTTTTTTACATATTATAACCTTTTTTTATTTTTCTAAGGTTTCTTTTGACCTCAGCCTAATAGCAGACATTTTGAGAATCATACTCAATTTGCAATATGTCAATTTTCTATTTAGGTAAATGCTTTTGGTATCCAACGAGGGCTTTGCATGTCTGCATTTTATACATTTTTTTATTGTAATGTACGTTTAATGTCTACAAATTAAACATTTTTTCTTTATTTTTTACATTTTTCCACCAATGAATATGTCACTTTTGGCAATACAAAGAAAGAAAATTCAAAGGATTGTGGTGAAACGAGACCAAAAGGCAAACCCTCACTTAATGAGCCAATAATTCATCAAACATGACTGTAACAAAGGGAACACAGCTGTTTGATTGACACTGTGTCGATAAAATGACAAAGACTGTTATCCAGCTGGCCCATTTCTCATGTTTGTAGATGGTCGACTAAGTACCGAAGTGGTATCGCTACTGATAAGGTAGTTACTCTAAATTATTGCTTGCATATTTGTGTAAACTGTGAAATAATAACTGATTGCAAGTTGCGACATGCGGGTTTCCCACGGCAAAATTGGGTCGCGAATGATGTTATTTTCGTAGCATTTTCCAAATACTTCTTAATGGCTTGAAGTGGTTAGACGGGCTGTAGCTTTATAGAGAGAAAGAAAGAAACGCATTTATTAGTTTTAAATGTCACGCTAAAAACACAAAAAAGAAATGATTGAGGGAAACATGAGCCCAAATCCCCGCAAAACGTTTATTGCTCAACATTTATGGAAAACTACTGAAGCCGCACCCGGTTAGACTAGCTTCAGTTAAAATGAGTTCTTGGTATTTTAACTGATTTTGAATTACTTAAGTAAAGATCTTTAGATGACCAGATACATTCTTAGTATGTTGGCAAAAAACTAAGTATGTATAATTCATATTTACAAAAAAAAAGTACTTGTCATTATGGTTTCAACTACATATTCTAATTTCTTATGAAATCGGTATTACGAGTCGTAATAGGTAATAAGCATACGTATTGTGTCGTAATTTACGACACAATAAGTACGTAGGCTTATATTTCTTACTAGCGGCCGCCAGCGACTTCGTTCGCGTGGAATTAGTTATGTCCAGCTCCTATTGGTCGCAGCGTGAAGTTATGTAGCCTAAAGCCTTCCTGGATTAATGGGCTATCCAACGCAAAAAGAATTTTTCAAATCGGACCAGTAGTTCCCGAGATTAGCGCGAACAAACAAACATACAAACAAACTCTTCAGCTTTATATATTAGTATAGATGAATATTTGAATAAACCAACTAGTGCCCGCCCAAATGTTCGGTTTCATTTTCAGTTGAGTTTCGGCAAAAACACGAGTTTCACGGCAAACTTGCCGAAACTACGACCTTCGTGATTTTCTTATTTGTTTGCTGTTCGTTTTGTTTTGTTGTGGTGACAAGTTTTCGAGTAATTGAGAGCCTATCCACTTAAATAAATACCTATTGTGAGTATTTACGAGGCGCATCTATATTTTTTTTTCTTAAAGGTTCGTATGTTGATTATTATTAAATTAAATTGTCGATCACAGCTTATCTTTGTAATTTAAAGAGAAAACAATAACGAATGACTATAATTATAATAACGTTTTCTTTATTTTCGGGGAAACAGACTGAGGCCGTTCCTGAAACTCGGTTTCGGTTTCGATCGTAAAACTAGTTTTGGTCTACCACTAAATCCAACCCAACTCTATTGGCAGATGATGATAATGAACTATGAGTCAGTCAAATAGTTACCGAGAATCAACGACTGATTCAAAAAAGAAATTATATAAGAGGACAAATAAACTTTTTCCTATCACAAAATATACTCATAATTTATTACACTAGATAAAGTATTGCGCAGTTTGCAATAATTAAAATATTTTTCTTGCAAAATGTATGTCAGTAATCTGGTATTTCCAATTCTTAGATCAGATAGTATAATCCCCAACCTTGGGGGGCTTCCAAAATAATTCTTCTATTTTGTAGATTAAACAGTGTAAATAAATAATTTACCTACATTAAAGTTAAATCAATAGAAGAAGAATGCGACGTTTGTTATTGTCGTTTCAACATGGTGTACATGATAAAAATACCTAAGTGCAACTTGGTCCCGGAATTCATTATCGGCATCGGCATGGCTGAGGATTTTAGGTGATAAAAGCATTATACATTACCCTCATGACAATAAAGCAGAAATTCCCGTGATCGTAGTAACAAAAGTACCGCTGCGGTATGCTTGAGGCTACTGCATCGGTAGCTTTGTGGATGCTTCGCTAACTGCTGGCACTAACCCTCAATAACGGACGGAAAATTGAAATAAGGCACATCACATATACTCATGGGTTCGAAAATGCAATGTTCGTAACTACATTCAAAAATACATACATTAAATCCCTTTCGAATAAAACTGAGTGTAAATACATACTTTTGCTCGTGACTGTACTTACTCGTCCACCGAACCCTTTGGAGAATACGGGCTTGACGTTAGCTAATGTTGTGCATAACGTAATAAGTTATATAACTTGCTTGGTTTGTGCAAAAAAGCTAAATACTGTTGAGGATTGCGATTATGCTAAGTTGATTTTATATAACAAACAAGCTGTTGGCTATATATAAATTTGAGCATGCGAAATTTTGTGAGGATGTAGGTATAGATGTTTCTTTCGTTCTTCGCATAACTCCTGGATGGATTTGGATGAAAGCCACACATATTGTTTATAACCAGGAATTTAACATAGGATACTTTTTATCCCTATATTTCCACGAGGTCGAAACCTACGCGAGTGAAACTGCTATTTTGGGTGTATAACAATTACTCTTCCACCCAAAAAATACTCACCGGGTTTGGATAAATTTTAGGGCATAGATGGTTAATACTTAACCAGGAATAACACAGAGGATACATTTTATCTGGATTTATTAGTATAGTGTCGATCCCATGGGAACATGACACTATGCTAATGAATCCGAAGGGGCGCAACTAATATGATAATATGCGTACGCTTAAAACCATCTGCCTACCCTATTCCCAACTTTTTTGGGTTCGCTTCCAGTCTAACCTGATGCAGCAGAATACCAATATTCTGCATAGACCGACTATCTGGCATATAGGCCTAGCCCAGTTGTCACTTTTGGGCTTCCGACTACCTGTAATGAAATTACTAAAAATAAAAGCCGAAACCAACGGAATAAGAAAGGTCCTTTCCGAGGTTCGAAATGGTCGCGATATGCGTGTAATGGAAGGTCACCCATCAACGGACCTGCCTCGATAAGCGTAGCAACGATCCAAAAGACATGGTTCTTAAATATATTCATCCTCCAAATATACGCACGATAGCGGGTCAAGCTACCCAAAACTGTCAAATATTCCCAATCTACCTTGAGCCTTAAAGCTTTAGAGATAAAGTTGAAAATGTCATAAAGAAATTTGACCGATTGCAGTAGCTTGATAAGCTGTCGTCTGTACAATGATGAGTTCACTAAGCGATCATCGACCAAAGGTGAAGTTTTTATTCCTTCATAAAACCATAACTCCGTTATATCAGTATTCGTTGCGTAAAAAGTAAGCGAGGTATTTTCAAACAATTTTAAACTCATTATCCCGTCATTATGATGATTTGAGAACTAAAAAACACGAGGCTCTGATTATTCCAAGTCTACTCAGGGCTAATGTATTGAAGTTGAGCCAGATGTTTGTCTATAGTTTTCAAGAGCGTTTCGCGAGGTCATGAGTATAGAATTTTCCGGAAATGCGCAGAGGAGAAGGCTCTAACCCAGAGAAACACAAGGCTCCTGGTTGTTTCGAGTCTACTCGGGGCTAATGTATTGAAGTTGAGCGAGATGTTTGTCTATAGTTTTCAAGAGCGTTTCGCGAGGTCATGAGTATGGAATTTTCCGGATATGCGCGGAGGAAAAGGCTCTAACTCAGAGAAACACAAGGCTCCTGGTTCTTTCGAGTCTACTCAGGGCTAACGTATGCCTATTAAAGTTGTGTGAGTTGTTTTTCAATTGATTTCAAGAGAGATTCCCGAAGCCATGAGTTTAGAATTTTCCGGATATGAGCGGAGGAAAGGGCTGTAACTCAGTCGGAGTTACCATTTAAAAAACTACGCAGATAACTCAAACATCGTTCTTTGTCATTATGATTAATTGATTATACAATGTGGAGACAACAATAGGACATTAAATGGAAACACTGCTAATATTGCCCAATAGTATTTTGAACTGTCAAATCATTTCTAACTCTAACATCGAAATTATAAAAGTTATTTTTCAAACAACTAAATAGTAGTGATGGGCCAACTATGGGTATTGCCAATCTTTGACTAGTTATAGTGACTAACTATTATACAATATATTTTTTTGTTTCTGCGAAAGCTGAAACGTATTATATATCAAATCAAATCAAATCAAAATCGTTTATTTCAAATTAACCATCACTTGGTACTTTTGAATAGTCAATGTCGGCGAGTTCAAGAACAGTGAAGCTAAATTGCACGTTCCAAAGCGTAGATCTCTATGGAGAAGAACGTGCAAGAAACTCCATGGACACTCTTTTAAAATCATAATATATGGGTTACATTTCTTCGTTACATATTTATGTTGCTTCTATCATGTGAGCACAATGTAAAATTAATCAATACATAGTATAAAACAAAGTCGCTTTCGCTGTATGTCCGTATGTATGCTTAGATCTTTAAAACTACGCAACGGATTTTGACGCGGTTGTTTTTAATAGATAGAGTGATTCTTAAGGAAGGTTTAGACTACCTTTTATCCCGGAAAAAATTGATATTCCCGAGGGAAATCCAAAAAGCGCGATATAACCGAACTCTACGCGGGCGAAGCCGCGGGCGGAAAGCTAGTTAAAATATAAAAATGAATTAAGCCCACTGGCAGCGAAGAGATGACCAGTCTCCACTGACGGCCCCCGTTCACGAGCATGACGCGCGCATCAGCCCCACTTAGCTCAACCATATTGAAGGGAACCAAATGACCCAACAACACGCGCCACCATCAGCAAGACATTTGAGTGAGCATGACAATTCTCAACTGCCAATCTCGCAATGTCAAACAAGTTATATATATATATATATAAAAAAAAAAACTATAGTCCATGGTGCCTCACATTCACAAACTTGAAAAGTGCTTTTACATTATACAATACTATTGCAAAATATTGTGCACAACGTTGAAATAAACAAATAAAATAAAAAAAGGAATATTTAGAAAACAACAAAAAGGGGGAATGGCATCTCTTCCAAACCTACAAAATTGTCTGTGGCTGTGGAGCAGGACTGGCATTTATCCAAGCATTTTTATCAAGGATATAATCTTCCAGTTTATAATATGCTTGCTTACACAGCGTGCGTTTAATGCATGTTTTAAATTTTGATTCTTTGAGCTGTTGAATCTCTAGCGGTACTTTATTATAAAATTTTATACAATATGTAAAGAAAACCCTGTCCGATCCGTGAAGGTATTGTTATGTATCGATAACTGATTCTACTAATGCCCACAAAGACAGACTAAACTTTAAAAAAAATCCCCCTTAAAAAATTAATATTATTTCGCAAAAAGAGGTAACTTAATACATGTGCGGTAAGCAACCCCCTTCCGCGGGCGGCGGGGGGCAGGGCACCCGGCACCTGTGACGTGGTCGCGTCGCTATTCGCTTATAATAATACCGGTGTTGTCACTTTTTAAAAAATTACCAAATTTCGGGGAAATTGGAATTAATTCCCGGGAAAAAAGGATTATTTCAAAATTCATTAGTATTGTTACTATGATGATTATGTAAAATTTTATATTATATTTGGTCAAGTGTTTACCTAACCTTTATTATCCTTCCGGGTCGGACAGGGTTTTCTTAACATATTGTATACAGTATTTTGATGGAAAGAATCTTAAGTACAAAATTTCAAAAAGATATCATGTTCATGAAAAACCACAAAGTTATGAGCTTACTTGGCTGTCCTAACAAAAATATGGTCCATGCTCCGCGCGGGCGGGCGAGCACCGTGCGTTGACCTCTGGCGTCAACTGTTGCGCGAGCGCGGTGTATTGTGATCTACCGTGCGCGCTCGGTAACCACACTGCAACAATTTCTAAATGTATTTGGGAAAAAATATAACATGGTGTAAAAACGATTGGAATTGATTCAGTTGCTTATTCTGAACAAATTATATTCAGGTTTCGTATAAATGAAAAAAAAAAAAATGTATACATATGTACATTAATTCGATTTTGGTATGCAGATTAGGGACGTCATTAGACATTTACGCAGTTTAATTTATTGTTGCATTGTCGTCTCAACCTTGTAAAATTATAAATGCCACCAAAACTTAAATTGACATCATTTCTTTGTTTAATTACTGCTTAATAACGTCATTAGGGTTCTCCAGGTCAATATAATGACGTGAAAGAGTAATCACTTGAATTTATAACTATAAATAATCAGCTGGATTAAATTTAGACGTTATCAGTTATCGCTGAACCGCTGACTACTGAAACATTCGATTTGTTGCATTTAGATATCGTTGCTAAGTTCTAATGCTGAGACCGAAAGTCAAATGGATTAACCTTTCTGACGATAATAATCACCTTACACACAGTTAGTGTACACTTATTAAACAATCCAGTTGGTGGTTTTCTCCAAAATCAGGCTCATAGTTGCCGTGACTATTTTGATCTACAACTCATTTTGATTTCACCACGAAGTGCCATACCTAAATCTCAACCTCATGGAGTTTCTTGCACGTTCTTCTCCATAGAGATCTACGCTTTGGAACGTGCAATTTAGCTTCACTTTTCCTGGATTGACCGACATTGACTATTCAAAAGCACCAACGGATGGTTAATTTGGAATAAACAATTTTGATTTTGATCTCAATCGACACGGACTAACCCTTCGTAATGTTCCATTGTTATTTTCCATAATAAACACCAAGAATACACTTAGTTTAATTTCTCGAGATAAGCATAAAAATTACGAGAATCGATGTAGCTCAGCAAAAAAATAAACAAGCAACAGCCCAGCTTGAACTTATAACCTCTTTTGATAAAAAATAAAATATCGCTGCTATTTGATATGACGCCACATCGATAGATTAACTTCGATGCCGTTTTCACTGCACATTGGTAGCTGACCTGCTTTTCGAAAGATAATTATTGCATTCGTCCTGAAAACTGCGCAATGTCTTATGTAACTTCCTTTAGGCAGAATTTCGAAATGTTTTCATGGCTGGTCAAGTTTTGTAATGTTGCGCACAAAATTCTACCAAGGTATTAAAGTATACAAGGATGAGTTGTTGTTAAAAATATTAATAACTAGCTTTCGGCCCGCGGCTTCGCCCGCGTAGTATTCGGTTATATCGCGCTTTTTAGATTTTCCAGTGAACAAACAAAAAGCTCACTTTCCGATTTATAATATTAGTAAGGATTCTATGGAGATTTGTTGACATTTATATGAAACTAGCGGCCGCCAGCGACTTCGTTCGCGTGAAGTTAGTTATGCTCCGCTCCTATTGGTCGCAGCGTGATGTTATATAGCCTAAAGCCTTCCTGGATTAATGGGCTATCCAACGCAAAAAGAATTTTTCAAATCGGATCTGTAGTTCCCGAGATTAGCGCGAACAAACAAACATACAAACAAACTCTTCAGCTTTATATATTAGTATAGATAAATTTATTATTATTTTTAATTCTGCACTGGGTTCACGTTCAGCAGGTTCATTACGTTACACACTCGGCTGTGGCAATGGCTTTCAGTTTTACAAGTAAACAAAATGATATCGCTTCATTTACGTTATTACAGTTTTTCAATTAAGGTGTATAATATAAATCGATGATCACTGAAACTTGACAGAGTATTATCCTGCTGGTAAAATAGTACATAGTTTATTTCTTAAAAAAAAAAATAGCTTAAAAAACCATTTAGGTGTTTGCAAATTTTCTTTAATTTTCACTCTTCTTAATTGTTCTAATGTATGTTTTCTTTTTTTTTACCAGGCGTGCAAGTGAGTTCCGCGTCACATACGGCGACCTGCGCATCACCCAGGATGATGTGGACACGTTCGAACATATTCTGAATGTGACATCACATAATGAAGCGCTGCTCGCTTACTATTACCTCGACGGCGAAAATAAGGTAATTATTGATTGTTTTGTGCAGTATTGAACAGAGGCAAGGAGGCGTGGATAATTGGCCTATTTAGGGTTATGCTTGTATCTCCTCGGCATAGTTTCCTCAGAGAAGGTCTTTGATATCTACTACAAGCATTCGAAGAAGAGCACAGATAGCTGCACGACCTTTTAGATCTAGTTCACGAAAGAAAGCGACTGCGTCATGTCTATACGCCTAAAAACTAATGACTATTTGGCTATAAATGCGAGTCCTTTTGTGGGGGGCAGGCATAGTGCAGGCATTCCGACCGTAAGAAAATATAGTCAACCAAATCTACCCTACACTTATTTCCTTGATGAAACAGGCTACTATCTTGCCGCTTGCAAAATATCCCGAGTAATTCTAATTAGCATACTTGACCCCGAGCTATCGTCGGCCAATAGCGAGCGCGGTCCGACTGTATGACGCGAGCATCGTACGACATCGGGGGACCGCACGCTAAGGGTTATCGCTGAAGATCATGATCGAGAGAAAAACGTTTTTATTGGTGATGTGATCGAGTTGCCTCTAAACCTACATAATGTAAAAGAGCTTGTTTGGTTTTTTTTTATATTTGAAACTCGCTACTCTCCATGATGATGTCCTCCATTGGGTCGGTTGTCGGTTTCCAGTGTAACCGGATGCAATTGGTTGATTTATAACTGCATAGACCTATCATAGAACTAATTGGCATCCATAGCCCAGTTAGTAGGTAATGCGATTCTTCTTAATAAGACTAGTTCTCAGTCTTGGGCTTCCGACTACCTGTAACTCTTTCTCGGCGGTAGGCCATAACATCGGCTGCCGGCAGAAGTTACCATCCACTAGACACAGTCTTCCCGCCATGCGATTCGTTATGTTCCGGCATAATGTCTGGAAAAGCCGAAGCTGGAGTCTGAGCAGTTGTGTTGCGATGCGCCAAATGTTGTTGTGTCGGGAGTTTGGTCATGGAGAGTCTCTAGATCAATCTCCCTCTAGCGCAGCATCCTTGGTCATGTTGTTTGGTTTAACACTGCATCACCTCGCTCAACTGCCGTCTTCCTTCCTGTTCCGTTTTTTTTTTTTGTTAGTGAATAGGCTCTTAATAAACTAGCGCGCTTTACCATCAACGATTGCATCACTGCTTACCATCAGGCGGGATTGCGGTCAAGCGCTAGTTTATAATTATTAAAAAAAAATCAAATAACTACAAACGACAGCCGATACCATTGGTATAAGTAAAGTCCTTTCTTAGGCACGAGAGGGTCTCAATATGCGCGTAATGGAAGGTTCCATCCACGCACCTGCCTCGACAAGCGTAGTTTAATTATTCGATCGATCCGTGATTGTTATTACTTAGCTACGGATCCACAATAAACCAGTTCTTAAATCTATTCAACATCTTCCAAATAGATAATAATGAGTTCACTAACCGATCATCGACCAAAGGTGAAGTTTTTATCCCACACAAAAAGCATACCTATTATCTACATTATATCACTTTTCGCTGCGTAAAAACCAGCGTGTTGTCAAACAAGTCACTGCGGCAAGTTTAGTTTAAACCATTGATATAATATTAAACTAAGATTGGTAAGTCACTAGCGCATTGAACTTGAAGCGTACAAAAGATTATAATTCTAATCTCTTGCCTTAATCACTCTCGATACACTCGTAAAAACAAACGACTAACCCGTCGTCCGTCCGTGCGTCCTCCGTGGCGCAGCGGTCAACACGCCTGCCTGCGACGTGGAGGCCCCGGGTTCGATCCCCGGCCAGGTCATGATGGAAAACGATCTTTTCCTGATTGGCCTGGGTCTTGGATGTTTATCTATATATGTATCTATTATAAATATAGTATCGTTGAGTTAGTATCCCATAACACAAGTTTCGAACTTACTTAGGGGCTAGCTCAATCTGTATGATTTGTCCGTATATATTTATTTATTTATTATATTATTTTATAAAAGCGCAAATGACAAACACTAGCCATCTTTTTCTTCTCTATGCTTTAGATTGCGCCCCATCTCACTCACACTGTATCAACGTGTGAAATGTACGCAGAATAAAAAATTTGCATGTGTGTACTGCTGCTCCGATCGGCACATTTATTTCGCTAATTTGTTAGAGCATAACACATCTGTTTAATATTATATCAATGGTTTAAACTAACCGATCGTCCGTACGACTAGTATTATTTAACCACTAGCCCCCAATAAAGGCTTAAAATAAAGCGATTTACTTATTTTTTATGTCTAATTGGGTCAACTTGGAAAGTTGACAAATCACATCATAATTATGTAGATGAAGCAAAGTAAAAATATTACAATAATATTTACTAGTGACATGTTTTGATTTAATTAACTTATGTAAGTAATGCGTGACTCATTTAGACACATGGTTCTAAGTTTAAACGATAATTATGTGATGGGAATTATAAATAAAGATGTCGTGTGCCAACACAACTAAATACATATTAATAAGGCACAGAACACAGTATAAAGTCATGTTTTTTTTTTTAAATGAAGTTTGTTCCGCCACTTCTTAATCCCAGCGAAAGCACTGGGGTGTGTCGATGGGTGGGTGTTTTGGGGGACTAATTTGAATAAATTACTTTTGATTTTAAAGACAAATATTATTTAATTTATCAGTTGATTTCGAGCACTCACTTACTATGTTAGTTAAACAAAATAAAAATGCCTCAACAGAAGCAGCAGGATAATTGTGTTACAAACTGCCATTAACAAATAGTTTTTTTCGACAGTTTAACAACATTCATCGTGTTATTTACGTTGTTGTACAAAATAAAAATGCCTTAACAGAAGCAGCAGGATAATTGTGTTACAAACTGCCATTAACAAATAGTTTTTTTCGACAGTTTAACAACATTCATTGTGTTATTTACGTTGTTGTACAAAATAAAAATGCCTTAACAGAAGCAGCAGGATAATTGTGTTACAAACTGCCATTAACAAATAGTTTTTTTCGACAGTTTAACAACAGTCATTGTGTTATTTACGTTGTTGAGTAGACACATTTTTCGAATAAATGCAGCAATATGCTTCAAAATTATATAGATAGTATGTTACGTAATAAGAGTGCTGGTGGAATTATAGAATGTTTCCAGAAATTTATTACGTTTGAAGTAGTTAGCACTTCGCTCTATCCATGAGTAATAACTGTGATGGTAGTTCGTATCGTCCACTTGGTCGTAAATACGATAGCGGTGTCTTTGTTTATTTGCACAGCTGTGATCGTGACCACACGTTAAACAAGAACGAGGAAAGAAGCTATGCTGGTTTTACTCATTTTGACTCTTGTGATCGTATCATTAAATTCGGCTCCCGAATTTTATTGTGATTTTATGGTGGTGGTTTCAATATCGCTCCATTTTATGTAATGAGATATAAATAATTTATTATACTTAAAATGTTTTACACGTTTTATTAAAATGTCCTGGTTTTCCTTCGCCACTTGACTACCTTAGCTGTGATACCTACGCTAAAGTTATATTTATAAATGATGAAAACAAGCAATTAGATGTATGTTGATATGTCATATCAGACTGGACGACGTGTAGCCGATGACGGTACATTTTAAAATTTATCTATACGACGATACCTATAAATATGCTATACATATATATGTACCTACCTATAGAATACTACTAATGTAATAATAAAGCAGATCCCTAATTGCGTAACATATCCAGCCTAACAGCGTAACAGATCCCTAATTGCGTATTCTCAATTTGGATAGTTTTGAAGCATGTTACTAATCCGTTGCTCCATATATTTGAATAATGTGTTTGGTCATCAACGTAAATAACGCAATGATGTGTTGTTGGAACTGTCAAAATCAAACCCATTGCTACTGATAGTGTGTTTCGTTGGATTTCATCTTGACAGTTCAACAACATTTGATTACAATTGGGGTGCTAGGTGATATATATAGTACTTAACCTCAAAATCAAAAGTCATTTATTCAAATTAGGCTGAGAATCGTCACTTTTTGAAAGTCAATATTAGATAAGACAGCCCCCCCCAAAATGCCCGCCCTTAGCCACTTCCTGGTGCTTTCGGTGGAAAGAAGTAGCGGAACAAACTCCCCAGCAGCAGCACAGCTATCGGTTTATAATACAATAAACGGCGTTTATAGATTACAATTGCTTTTCAGATGAAAATGACAGAGATATACGACGTGACAGACGCAGACACTGACGCGGTGCAGTCGCCCATGGAGCGTGACGTGAACAAGCAGCTCGAGTTCGACAACGACTGGAATGCCGAGCTCATTGCCGACAATGGTCAGTACTTACAGTAGTCTCACACGTAAATATAAGACGTGACATTGACACCCTGACGTGACGTGAACAAGTGACTGTCAAAAATGTCAGTAAGTATTACCTCGTCAGCCTATACAAAAAACACTGGTCATTGCTCTAAAAAAAAACCACTGTCTACAAACGGGGGTGCCTGGAAGAGCTAAGGAATCTTTATTAATTTTACACCATATATTACCAATCATAATCATTTGGCTTAGTGGCAAAACGTCTCGCAAAATTTCTACTGGGGTTGGAAAATGTCTCTTTTTTTCCGACCAGTAGACATTTTTTTGCAGAATAAAGCAATCTCAAAAGATCACTTTCTCACAATATCTTTTCCGCAAAATGTCGAGTTAGTAAATTAGAATATGATATTGCCAGGTTTTACATAAATATTTTTATTTCAATTTATTATCAAATGATTCCAAGTTTTACAATTTATTCATTACTACAATTTAGTATGTAATAAATTGTTTTATGTAGAATATACACTGACTCACATCATCATCAGTATAATTACTTTATTTTATTATTAAGCTATAGTATTTGTTAAAACTTGTAAAAATTTAATAAGACATTGGAAAATACAAATATTTTTTAAACCTGGCTAAATTTTATTTTAAGTTACTAAACGAAATATACATTCTGCGAGAGAGGCATAATGAGAATAAGTCATTTTCCGACTAGAAAACATTTAGTTTTGGGACTAATCCAATCACATGATTCATTTTGCAACTAAACCAATCACATCATTCATTTTTTTACTAAACCAATCACATTATTCATTTTGCTACTAAACTAATCACATTATTCATTTTGTTACTAAACCAATCACATTATTCATTTTGCTACTAAACCAATCACATTATTCATTTTGCTACTAAACCAATCACATGATTCATTTACAACTAAACCAATCACATCATTCATTTTGCTACTAAACCAATCACATCATTCATTTTGCTACTAAACCAATCACATTATTCATTTTGCAACTAAACCAATCACATTATTCATTTTGTTACTAAACCAATCACATTATTCATTTTGCTACTAAACCAATCATATGATTCATTTTGCAACTAAACCAATAACATCATTCATTTTTCAAACACGTTTCATTCTCAGATCCTCATAGTGTTCAGGATTTCATCGGTCCCCAAGAGTATTTAAATATTATGCATGTATGTTTTTTTGTAAACTTGGAAACTACTTAATATAAACTGAGAAAATTAATTGTTTCACATATCTGCATACATATTCTTAGAATGACTTAGCCCTCGTAAAACTATTAACAGAAATGGCGAATTCTGAATTACTTGGCAGAAAAATAATTGCCTACCTTATTTTAACTACCTCTGATTTATTGAATTGGTTCCCTAGTTTGCAGAACGTCACTTTATTATTACCCTTTTTGTGAGATATCAAAAACATAAGAGAGGCCTTTGTATTTGTAATTAACATGCAGGATCACCCTGATAGAAGTAGGCAAGCTGGCATTCATCTATCACATTTGTTTCACTCGTATCATTTCATAACAAAGTATTAAACCTATATAATCCAGCAGGACGACTTGTATCTCATTATTCAATATCAAATACCTACATAGTTTAAATATTTCAGATAAAAAAAAAAGAATTAAGGTCAACCGGGGCAATTGCGTCTAATCGAAATTATTTTTAATCTATTTGAAATCCTACCTCTCCTGCCATCTTTACGTTATAGTTTTTTATTCAAAGTAAACAAAACAAGTGGCAGGAGAGGTTGGTTTTCAAATAGATTTAAAATAATTTCGATTAGACGCAATTGCCCCAAAGATGCAATTGCCCCGGTTGACCTTAATACTAGTTCTTGATTTTGTCTACATTACTATGGAGCAGGACCAGTATGTCTCCATGAATTCTTATTTTGGATTACATTCAAAATAAGAATTCATGGAAACAGTGGAGTATTCTGTTTTACCCAATCCAACCATTTTTTTTTTGTTCTTTTTCCCCCTAAATGTAACAAGCTTTTTGGTCCTATAACGTTTTTTTTTTTCAATTCTACAGATGACTTGGACATGGAAGCAATGGACGACGACGCTCTAGCCGACAGGAACATATTCTCTGATCCCGAAAGTGAATGGAACGTAAGGAGATCAATGTCGGTTTCCGACAGCGATGAAGACCAGCCCGAGTCGGATCGGAGAGGGCCTTATATTGAGTTAGCTTAGTATAAAGGTACCCTTACATTAAGCTAACCTTTGCACCTTCAGATCTTCTTCTCGTACCGGTAACTAATATTTTTCGGTCCAGACTAAAAGACTACAAAATTATTTTTCTCCCTCATTAGCCTATATGGCCTCTTGTGAAACGACACAAAGTGCAAAATTGCAGTCAGCGCCGGCAAAGAACACTGTTTTTTTTTTTAAATCAATTGGTTTACCAAGTACAGTTTTAATATATATAGAAGTACAGTATAAGCCTGTCAACAAGAACCCCAGGTTCTGAACAACAGAGAAAATTTTTAACAAACCTATACAGTTTCATGATTCTATAAGGCCTACAAGTTCCTACAACCTAAAGCTGACTAGCCCGCGTTAAGGTCGTAGGAAGAACTTTCCAACGGTGTAACGGTCGAAAGATTAGTTAATAAGTGTTATAATTAGCCAGTTATTTTAATTTAATTTACCGTTTATCTATAAAACCTTTAGACATTGTAAAGAAACGTGATCGTACTTGACATCGCAACAAACCCGCTGATTACTTTTAAATTAAGTATACATCATAAAAATGAATAAGTCCGTTTTCTCCCTCTTAACAATACGATGATAAAATAATAATCGGACATGTAACTCTCTGTTTATCGTTATTAGATAAACGTTATTAGATCCACGATTAAGGCGCGTGTATCCGACCTTATGTACACACGGAAACAGCAAATGTAACAAATGTCATCCGCATACTGTCTGACTTTGTCGGACTGCATTATCACACGAAAAGCTATTCACGTGCAAAACTATATATAGCTTCTTACTCATTTATCATTGATATTTGTTCAGTGTAATCTTACATTATTTATAAGCAGGATTTTACTGTAATTAAGCCAGGTCTTAAATACTTAATCATCATTAATTTGGTTCTTGTAATCTAAATAGGTAAACTCAGAATAACCGTTAAGGCTTCAAAATTTAAAAATGGGTCCTCTATGATCACGTTTCTGCATTCTGTAGCTCCAAAAAGCCAGTGATGATTTTATGAAAACCAAGATGCAAGATGTTTGGCAATGAGTCCTTGTTCATCAAATATTTCAGCATGGTGGCATGGTGGCATGGTGGTTTTTAGTTGTTATCAACAACTTGAACCTTTTCTGCAATTTCCTCTTTCTTCACGACCCAAGATTAACCCTAACTAATTTTGACTTTTCTCACTTTTTAAATCGTTTCAAAATATCTAACCCATTTGTTAAAAGCGTTAGGTATCGTCTTTTATAACAATTTGGCTATGGCTGTCTTCCCGGCTGAATAGGCTCATCAACGATTGCATGACATTACTATCAGGCGGGTTTAAAATCAAACACTAGATTATAAAAAAAAAGTTGGAAACAGATACATTTGTCAAAAATCTTTCGTCTGGGGTTTAGTTCCTAGGTTTATTATTTAAAATGTAAGTCATCCTGGCTAATGTACTGAATATAGTACTGATCTCGTTACAATGCAAAAAAAAATGTACATATTTAATTGGTATTTACTGTATAATTAGGTATTATGTCAAAAAGGCTATGAATATTACAGGAACATTATCTTAAATGGTCATACAAAGCTTTAGTATATATTTTATCAAATTAAAAAAAAAATACATTTAAATTAGACTTGCCTGAGTTTCTCCAAAGAGTTTGTGCTGCACTTACTTTCAAACTGGCCGGAAAGAAAAAAAATTGTGTGAGACCTTTCCGGCTTTGCGATCTTAAAAAAAAGTCACGACCGAAGAATAGCCACACACCTAACACCTTTTCACGCTCTTTGAAAACTTGAGCTGGTATTTGACGCCCATCTAAAACAGTGTGGCCTTAATGTATTTAGGGCTGATTTTTCCAACGCCAGAAGACTTCAGTGAAGAAATAATTTTTAATTATTGACAGTTTTCCATACCAAAATTGCCAGAAGTTAATTATCATATCAGTCGATTGCAAAATCAGCCCTAATTTGTATATGTATATCACGAAATATATTATATTCCCAGTACTTACAATTAGGAGGCGTGACGATTTATTTTGTGTTTTCGTAAATATGTACGAATTGTATGACAACAAAGAATATTGTCGCATTGTCGGTGACAGTGCAATTATTTTAGTTTAATTTATTTTACAATATTACACTCCATTCTGAATAAGATTAGACATTCAACTTTTTTTTACAGTCCTTTAAACTGATTTAGACTTCTATTGCTTTGGCGAACACTTTTTTTTTCATGCCATCTTTATGCTACAAGGAATGGAAGTCAGAATAGTTTGAACGAACTGTATAAAGGATTTGTTTGAATGTTTAAAGTTTTTCGAATGGAGTTTAGATGTGGTGAAGTGAGAAAATAAAATGCACCCACCTTAAGTTTAGCTAACCCCATCTATATTTTACGTTACGCGTTTGGTTTTCTTGGTCCTCCCAAATGGACTATCGTGCGTGCTAACGCCATCTATCTGTAAAGTGAGTAAATCAATGCCCCATTAGTCTTTGATAAAATACTAAATTAATCTGTCCTGACTGTTTTCAGCAATGCTAATCTAATGTTCGTCTGTGTCTAACTCCTACTATAATTTTCAATTCATCACATCGTACGTAACTCTTATGTGATATCATTATTATTGAAAGTTATTAAGTATCTTCTTAAGAATTAATTTAATAATTTAAATATTATTTTTTATTAGCCGATAACTTTTTAATGATGTTTAGGGTCTTTTCTCACTGGCTAAAACGCTTTCGCTCTCTTGTAAACCTATGAAGGTGACTTATGGTTCTTAAAGGAAATGTTGAAGTGGTTAAAGACCTTTGTCTTATTAAGACTAATTTCTTAGATAAGTGTAGTTTAAATTAAAAGTGCCTTAACAATGTTACCATGTGTTACCCCTATATATTTATCTCTTACAATGTCATATCGGGGATTTATACAATATGTAAAGAAAACCCTGTCCGATCCGTGAAGGTATTGTTAGGTATCGATAACTGATTCCACTAATGCCTACAAAGCCGGGCTAAACTTTAAAAAAAAATCCTCCTAAAAAAATAAATATTATGTCTCAAAAAAAGGTAACTTAAAATATGTGCGGTAGGCCATACAGGCGCGGGCGAAGAGGGGCAGGGCACGCGGCCGTATCGCTATTCGCTCAGAATTATACCGTCAAAAATAATGTAGTCACTTTTTAAAAATCACCAAATTTTGGGGAAGTTGGAATTAATTCGCGAAAAAAAAAAGATTATTTCAAAATTCACTAGTATTGTTACTATGATGATTATGTAAAATTTCATATTTTATTTGGTCATGTGTTTACCTAACCTTTATTATCCTTACGGGTCGGACAGGGTTTTCTTAACATATTGTATATATCTGTATTCTGTAATAGTAATGTATTAATGATACAAGTAGCTATACGAGAAGAGAGGTTACTTTCAAGCCTGATATGAAAAAGAGGAGGTATTGTTTATTATAAGTATTGATTGTTATTATACATACATGTTATCGTCTAGTAATTAAGTTATATGAAAGTTTGGTAAGACGTTTCTAGGTGGTCTCACCTTTATTTAATATCTAAGTGGTATTGACTTCCGCAACCGTACGACATAAGAGGTTTTACATGCCAGTTTTAATTCTACGACACCTTGTGGGAATCTAAACAATGATATTTTAAATAAAAAGACGTAGGATACTTACCCAATATTTGATCCTCAAAAGCGTGTGCAACGTTGAAGTAGGACGGCATAACGTCATTATCTAGAGCGAAAAAGAGACAATACATCTTTTTGCTTATTATATCATTGAGTTTAAAATTCCATTTCATTTTTAGTATTAGTTTTCCAGATTACTCAAATCAGATATTTAGTTCTCGGTGATTGGGTTGTCAGCGGAAGTTTTTGTAAACGACTGTCACAAATATTTTTTAAATAAAAGATATAAAATTAATGTTTGTTTGATTTCTATTCCAAAAAAAGTTATGTTCTTCATTGAAATGTGTTGTGTATTTAATATTTGAGGGCTATGAATATGCACTGTATGTGTGCGTATATGATGGCAGATGTAAGAAAAAAACAAATCCGTACTGTATAATAAAGCTTAATGGTTCATTTAAACGCGCTTATCTCTAGATCTACGAAAGTGACGGACTAGTGACGGCCTCCGTGGCGTAGCGGTAGCGGACGCGGCCGCTGCGCAAGGTGGCGTGGGTACAATCCCAAAATCGGGTAATACCCGCACAGTGCAAGTATTTTTATGCATGAATATGAATATTTGCACTGGTCTGGTCGTCCCTCGGAAAGCACGTTAAGCCGTTGGTCCCGGTTGCCATACGAACATCTAGTGACAGCCGTTACGGGTTGTTGGAGCCCTCAAAAGTCCAACAATTGGTCTAACTGCAATGCTTCGATGCCGCCTTCGGGTTGTGGAGGTCAGACAGCAGTCGCTTCACGGAAAATGTCGAAGTTTAGCCATATCAGCAGTTGGACTGGTAAAGCGGACCCCAGACTCCAAAGCTGAAAAGGCTTCGGATGCGACTGGGATTAACGCTGTGATGATGATGATGATCTCTAGATCTACGAAACTGATACTGAACTAAGTACAAGGAGTTCGCAATGTAGGATTGTTATCATTTATTGGATCAAAATAGATTAAAGTCTACACTATGAAAGAAAATGGGTGTACTATCTATCTGGGTACCAAATCCTAACTCATAGTCTGGGTACGAAACTATGCAAATAGATCATCACAGAAGCTACGCTTGCGAGCACTGACGACTGAACCCACATAAATGAGCCGATTATATACGCTCTGACGCCATAGAAATTATATATTATGGAGATACTGGTCGCAGCTAAACTGATTTAAAAAAAAACTCATGTCAATGTCACGTTCCTGCGTTCTAATTTCAAACCGTCCTCTCACTATATTTTTGAGCAATTATTCATAGAAAATATATTTACTGATAAATTTTAACAATATTCCTAGCAAAAACGCCGCGCAGTTTTGCACGGTATTATTTGTGATTTGAATGTTTTTTTTACTTGTGTTTTGAATATGGTCGGCAAAGAGACCGACCCGAAAAGTAGCCGAATATTTCATCAATGTTATTTGAAATGCTGCAAGTTGCAGAACCTTACGCCTTTGACCAATGTCATACCTTCTGGTAACGGGAAGGTGTTAGATTTCTGTGTGGATAGGATAAAATACGCGGATTGGCCGCCTATTTTAAATGCACTCAGTTGCGATTTGAGCCTGCATTCAGTTTCTATAAAGTGTCGACAGCAAGTCAAAACAGGTAATGTCGCTCAATATTGTAATTTTGATGTTTTGTGCTCTTGAATTCGACTGTAATTGTTTTAAGAGTGTGTCCATTTTGGGAAAGTGGTTTTGGCGTGCAGTAAATCCCTTAAGACTGATTTCCACGGTGCAATTTAATTGCCTATGGCTCTAAGTTGATTCAACAATAAAATTTGCTTTGTCTAAACACTATTTAGACGATGCAAGTCATTTCTTGCATTAATTTTATTGTATTTATTTATTAATTTAATTCAAGCCACAAGGGCCCATAGAAAATACAATACAAATTATAACATAAAAATACTTGTAAACTCATATACAAAAAATATCACAACAAATACAATACTATACTATTAAAACTTAAAAATACTATAAATATTGTATATAACATAACAACTAAAACTACTGTACACGGATCATCGGCGTCGTGTTTCGCTGACTGGGGTGACGCAGCCGGCCACGAAACCGGCGGCACACAACACCCTTCGGCCATAGGTCTTCTTTCAGGAACTTCATCATCAGATCGAGATCATGCGTCGGAACACGTATCACGAACGACATGAAGTACGTGCTGTGGCGCGGCCCCAACACCTTGGCGCTCACAGTCCATTTAGAGTTGAGCGCAGATACTCCACTATCTCCTCAGCCTTCGTGGAGTGATGCAGTCTGGACACGTATAGCATCGTCATCGGTACTGCTGGACGCAGCAGCATGTTAGGTCCTGCCAGCGCAGTACTGGACTGGTTCCGACAATGAGGCTTCTTCTTCTCTACCTTGATGAATATAGCCATAGGCAATTAAATTGCACCGCGTAAATCAGTCTTTACTATCGAGAAATGTTGCGCGATCTCCTTCCCGCTGCTGCTTTTAACTTGGTATTTCAGTCAGCCATTTTGGGTACGTTTTAGTTGAACAGAATTACACAATCAACCACTAAAACTTTTGAAGTGTTGGATTATTTTTGTAACCTCCTATAATTTCAGTGAATCGGTAACTCCGGCTCCTCCTTTCCGAGCATTACTGCTTCGCAGAATGCAATGGCCTCCCATGCACTCTCGCTGCTTACTATGGTCTAAACCAGAGGCAGACACACGAGAGATCGCCACTACGAGGACACGATGGTGCTCTGTCCTAGTCGGGCAGCCCTCACCGTGTCCTCCGGGCGGTCCAGACAACGATGACACCCAGGCGTTGCCTCTCGCCTGCTAACCACATTTGGGCTGGTGCTGCAAAATGCCACCTGGCTACTTTGGATTCAGTGGAGTGGCGTGCGAAGAGGCTAATTGGTAACCCACATTTAGCTCAAAACGGTCCCTAAATCCTGGAGCACAGGTGAAGAGTAGCCAGCCTGTCGGTGTTCCATAGGATGAATTTAGGAGAGTGTGCGAGGAAATTGCATGATTTTAGTCTGCCATCTCCCTTCCATCATCGAACGACCTGGCGAGTTTCCACCCATACGGTGTTGAAACCACAACGATTTTAACGTAGCGTTTCGCCTCGTCTTTTATACCGCGTACTTCGAGGGATTGGAGCAATTTGCCAGCGGCGGTGTTTCCGTCGGACTACAATTTCAGTGTCTTCAAGGCTAGGGTGAATTAGGCTCTTAACGAATAAGCGCGCTTTACCATGAACGATTGCATCACTGCTTACCATCAGGCGGGATTATGGTCAAGCACTAGTTTATAATTTATAAAAAATACCGTTTACGGTCGACAGAGGACCTCTCTATCCATTCCTCAAAGAGGGCGCTATTGTGGCGTACCCAACCCCTAACCCACCTTCAAGATCGAATTATGATCAAGAAGCGTTACCAACCCGAAAAAATCAAATAGTGTCTGCAATCGATAGGTTACTCAGAAGATAACCTAGCTAATCCTATTTATAGGCGTTAATCATAAAAAGGGTTCTAGAATAATCTTTGTACAACAACTGGACTTTGTGCAACATAATATTATCACGTTTAAGACTCTAATCGAACAAATCAAAGTTATAATAACAAGGAACAATGAACATTACCTACAGATCTTTGTCAGATAACGTTTCTGATATCTATTTAATATCCTAGGTTGTATGTATCATAATTTTAAGGAAGGTTAATTTTGCCTTTAATACAACTTTTAAATTGATCCAACCAATTTTAAATTCTGAGCTTAATAAAGTTGTTCTCCTTCTACTTTGTGTCGTTGGCACGGCAGTTATGTAGATAAATATGGTCCAAGTGTATGTAGTGCAGCATAGAGGTCGATCTTCAGAACTTTAATTTTGTGTATATTGATGCATTTCTTATTTGCCTTTTCACAACAGTACTGGAACACATAGACTGCGAGAGACTAGCCAAAACAGTTAACAAGCGATGTGTGGTACTCACAAACTTTATGCTCAGCAATTTAGTGGAGGCGATAGCGCAACTCCTCTCTAATACCACATTGTTGACGACCTTACTGCTTGAGGGACTACCGTTGAGGATACCGTATTTAAATCCTTTGTCTGAGGTAAGACCGTAAGACTCTTGGGTAAGACCGTAAGACTCTTGAGTCTTGTCCCTTCTTTAGCAAAATACCGATCGAACTGTTGGGATCAGCCGTTCGGACGATTTCGGTGCACCCATTTTTTATTGATAATTTTCTTAACTGTACCTTGATTTACTTGTATTTAAGGCTCTATTAGCGAATAATTCTCTGCAACACATACACTTGCCACGTTGTCTGATCGGCGATGCGGGCTGCCTGGCTATCTGCAAGTCAATCAAGTGTCTACCGAACATCCTGACCTTGGACCTATCTGGATGCGAGCTCACACCTTTAGGCGCTGGATACATCGCGGAATTAGTTAAGGTATGCTATGACGTTTCAGTTTTATGACCGCAGCATATTTAAAACCTTTACGGCATTTCTATCAGGGCAACCAACACTATGTAAATGCTTATTGCGAAATTATTTATTCTTCGACCAATCGCAACCCGGTTTAGGAGATAACCTTTAAAAATCATACTGTATAAATCGGGAAATGCCCGGGCGAAAATAATTAAGTACCTACCCAAAATGTATTTCTAATAACAAAATATTTTAATTTCAGTTTCAGAAGATACACAGGTACAGCGAGAACTGGACGCACACACTTCGGTATAGATTGCCCGAGCTAGACTCGATGGAAGGTCTGCGTAGGATCACAGTTTGTGCCAACCCTCAGTTAGGGGACGCAGGAGTCGGGAAACTCCTAGATGTCCTCTCGGATGATTTATGGATTAAAGGTCAGTGCAGTGCTTTATTACGACACTCGCTCACGATAGGTGAGGCAAACGAAAGCCTCAAGTTCACCCTAGTCCAAGTAGAATATTATCCTCGAATGTTTCATACTTTTTCGAATTCCCTGTTCCAGCACTGGATGTCCAGGGCTGTGGTGTAACAGAAAACTCAGCGAACACGATTCTACAAATGATGACGTCCAACAAGACTCTCGTGGTGTTAGATTTAAGGAACAATGATGTGTGTTTAGAGTCGCTGTCTAAAGTGCGTGCCGCGCTCAGGAACAACGAAAGAGGGACTGAAGGAAAGGTATCCATTATGTGTATTACCACCAATAGACTTAGTGGGGTACAATTAAGTAGATTTCACTACTGTCAATATTCAAACGTATACCGAAGTTATGCTGGTTTGAAATACAGCATTAGTGCACGCAGAGCTGCAGTTCTGCTTCTATATTATATCTTCCCATGGTTTGAGCAATGTTACATATTTATCCATCTTTCTTTCGAAACGAGAGACTAGGCATGACTGGGCTCAGCGCTTCATATATAAATTTTGCTAAGAGTTTCCTGATCAGACGGAAAACAGACCATGGAATGGATTCTTTTTAGAAGAACAAAAACAGAACAGAATTTTTTTATAACGCACTTGATGACTTTGATCATTTAAAATCTACATTTCAGTTTTCATGGCTTGCTAGCGTTAGTGGGTCTTCGAGTGAAAGGTTGTTTAAATCAGTTCCTTCCAAGTAAGTAAATAAAATATGTAATTACATTCCAATCACACCAGTGATCCCTTATCCCAATTTATTTGGAGTATATCTTTTTGTCGGTTTCATCTTTAAGCATCTTGCTAGTCAACCCCTTTCCCCTTTCTAATCATATTATCATTCACACATTCCATCCATTGTATTTTTAGTCTGCCCCTACTCTTATAGCTACCGGCATTACACACTCAAACAACAATAAAAAATATCATACTCAAAAGCTCTCCTTCTAGGTAGATACCTAAAAATTTCCCAATTTTTGTCAGGGTTTCGGGCATTTTTTCCTAAAAAAACCTATTCAAACAGCACACACAAGCAACACAAGAGTACGCATTTCATTTTTATTTTTGTAGATTGTATTATAGGCACCTTGATTCTTAGCAATTGCTTACCTGATATATAACTTATATGAATGCAAAACAGATAATGTTTTTCATTTCCTTTTTTAGGGCTGGATTAAAAGACCGAACAGTTACCAATGTAAGAACGACGCCCACGAAATATGTTGGCAAGACAAGTACAGCGAAAAAAGAAAAGTAAGTACTCAATTTCATATAAAGCCAAATCAGCAAACGTTGTTTGGCTTAACTTTCTGAAAACTCATATAACTTCAGACAGAGCAGTGAAAAGTGGTAGCGGCACCGGCTTGTGAGTTATCCCACATTTGTGAATTTGGACCACGCCCTCTCACGGAGAAGAGGGTGTTCCAGCCGTAAGAACTTCGCTCCTTGTGTGACGCTACTAAGAAATTTCGGATGGAAATATCCGATCGTACTCTTAGACCCAACAAACAGTATGCATTTTCTCATTTCCAGAGACTACACGATGGTATTAGAGGAACAGCTCCAAGAAGAGATTTCTCACAGGCAACAACTTGAAGAGCTGAACCAACAGCTGGTAGACCAGATGAAACAGTTGAAACAGCAGCAGATAAGGCTTTGGAGCAACTGTGCGGGGTCTTCAGGTAAATTACGATAAAATGAACTAATCATGTCTTAAGAAGCGTTTGGAAATACAAAGGCACTGTTGGTTGAGTCATCCGCTTCGACGATGGTAAATTCTATTCAAAGGGTAAAATGACCTGCCCCTAATCGGCGAACACATTTTTGTCAAATGATTGCGACTAGTTGGGATAGTTTGGATCGCCCATTGGTCCGTTCGGTCCAAGCGATCCCAACTAGTCGCAATCATTTGACAAAAATGTGTTCGCCGATTAGGGGGCTGAATCATGAATGTCCTGCAATATTTTTTAACGGCCAGCCAGAGTGAGAAAAGCGACAAAATTTACAGTTTTGGTAATTTCATTGAGGACTGTACCCGTGTTACCTAAACCGTCGTCACAAATTTTACGTCAATTGTTGGGCGTCAATGTTTATTCTTTCGTATCCAGGTTCAGAACACTCCTTCGAAGCAAGTTCGAGGTCGGGAGACTTATCAAGCAGTGCCAGTTCGACGAGTTCTGTGCCCATTGACCAGACCACGCTGTCTTACATACAACAGGCCTTTAAAGACATATATGCGTTCATAAAGAATAACCAGTGCTACGGATCAGCGCCTAACGGGTTTGTTTTATTGTCGACCTGCAAAACATTTTTTTCAATGATCCAAATGGCCATTTGGTACTTCCTGGAGGACAAGGGGTTATTAAGTTCATTAGGGTACTACTTTCATATCGGGTAAAAAGTAGGGCACAGACATACATACATTACAATCACACCTTGAGTCTTCTTCCATGAGGGTAGGCAAATACTACAGACCGTCACCTGCTACGATCCAAGGACCTGACCTTTCTGAATCTAATGTAATGTATTTATAACAACCCATTTCATGAAATTAAAAAGCCAAGGTTCGATCACGGAGTTGGCATTGAAAATCAAGAACATAGCGTGATATGGATAAGGATAAGTTTATAGGTATCCAGATGGCCAGCTCAAAATGGCATTAAGATTTCTCTTTCTTAATATCTCCAGACAATGCATTCACAAAACATTGAAAGAGAGTGCACCAGAGTTACAACCAATTGAAGACGTCGTAGAAGTTGAAGAAAAAACATATAGTGAAGAGATACGAGTCAACATAGGATCTAAGAGACCGCAGAGTTCACATCAGTTCATAGATAAAATGAAGGTCAACAAGATGACTAAGTCCGCTCATCTTTTGGGTAACTTACAGCGAGTGAACCCAGTGGAAATGGTAAGCGCTTTAGAAACTTCTGTTAAGCATTTAACACATTTTGCAGCAATCGTTTTGGGGAAGTTTTGAAAGAAAACACATACTTTTTACAATATCTGGGCAGACTAGGCACATAATACAAATGGAGACATATGTCCCTAAATGCAGAATATAGAATTGTCGTCCACAAAGCAGAGTAAATAGTTTGCAAGGGGCCAGTTGTCATTTCATTTATTTGTGAACTCTTATTATTTTAGAAACTGGAGATGATTGAAAGGCAAATGGGCGACACGAAAAGCGCACACATCGAGGAATCTAAGACGATAGAAGATAATGTAATTTCTACACAAAAGCCTAGTAAAAAAGTAAGCAATCTATAGGTACTATTATCTAGTTAGCGTTGGCAATATTCGATCATCCAATTTCAAAAAGTTTCGAGCATCAGAATCAAGATGGTTATGACGCGGTGGTATGTTACCCTTAGGTACTATTGCGTCAGGAGTTTTTGAATGATGTTTGAAAACAGCTTAGAAATCTGTTCCGAATTTTACTATATATATTTTTGGGGACATGCCTACCTGACAGCCTCCGTGGCGTAGCGGTAGCGAACGCAGCCGCTGGTCCCGGTTGCCATACGAACATCTAGTGGCAGTCGTTACGGGTTGTTGGAGCCCTCAAAAGTCTAACAATTGGTCTAACTGCAATGCTTAGATATCGCCTTCGGGTTGTGGAGGTCAGACGGCAGTCGCTTCACGGAAAATAATCGAAGTGTAGCCAAAATCAGCAGTTGGACTGGTAAAGTGGACCCCAGACTCCAAAGCTGAAAGGCTGCGGATGTGATTGGGATTAACGGTGAGATGATGATGATGATATTTTTGGGAACTTGCCTTTTGTCATTTTAAGGTTCAAGTGTTCACCTAGTCCTGATTATCAGCTTGTTTTGGATATATAACGAAGGATTGGCTTGATTATTCAGTTCCCGGCACGTAAACTTGGCAAGAGTCGTTACATACGCAGAAATCGTTTTATACATCTGTTTGTTCATTGGTGTGTCAGTCGAACTTTGCCTCCCACACCGCGTCTACATTCTGTTCGCTCCCGATTACACTTGGGTTCATTCGTTCTCAATTACACCATGCGCGAATTTACCCCCACTACGCCAAAAACTCAATCTAATCGGCATTGCATGTGCATTTAAAATTATTTAATTGATTACAGAGCATACACGGGCAGAGTAGCCCCTGCAGTAGCGTGGTAAGCGACTCAGACACGCTAATAAGTTCGCCACAGATAACGCAGCGCTCCATACACCCGGCCCCGGTCCTAGTAAACCCGCGGGAGGCACTCTACTCGTCCTCATCCGAGGACAGCTCGTGACGGACGTTTTTTACGCATATATTTATGAATTTATTATGAATATCATGTTTTATGTACGAATTAAAATTATTTTGTTTAAGTTTTGGTTTTACTCTCCTAATGTAGGGAGCCCAGAGGGATTTTCAGCAAGCATATTCGGGGCGAAAAATTATAATTGGATATATTTGTATAGTTTCAGATGGGGCAGGAAACTACTTCCAAAATTCAAAGGGCCAAGAAAGTGATCTTACCCATTGATTTTAAACGGGCCACACAGGATTGTCTCCTAACCCATAATGATTTAAATATGCAAATCTGACGAAGAATATGGGTTTTCCCCAAATCTGACAAATTCTAGTCATTTTTAAAAGGACAGGGCAGATGAACATTATTCTCTGCAGTCATCATCAACCTTCTTTTTTTTTTATCGTCCCACTGCTGGGTACAGGGCTCCTCCCATAGAGAGGAGGATTGAGCGTAATCTCTGCAGTAGTTTAAGTTAAATATCTGACGGATTGATGGGACCCTTTGGCAAACATGACGAAAATTCATTCATTCAGAAAAGTAGCTACCCAAAAGTGGTAATAATTTTATAATGACCCTTTTCTGAAATCTGAAAGTCTGATCTCCTGTCCTTCACCCTCCTGAAACTTCAAATATATTTTTGTGTTCTCTTAAACCACACCTACTCTATTATCAATTAACTATTCGCCCTGAACATGCTCTTGTTCAAAAACTTTCAGGGCTTACCATTATCTTAACAATGAATGCTTTTTTTAAATATACGTTATTTATTGTTTATATATTTTCCCAAATATATTTAGGAATTGTTGCAGTGTGGTTACCGAGCGGTTAGGATTGAGTAGGAAAACAACTAGAATAGCAAGTTCATAATTTTGTGGTTTTACATTATATCTTTTTGAAATTTTGTACATAGTTTCTATACTTAAAAATACTGGACACGTGTTTCGGGTTACGCATAAACAAAAAATAATGTTGTATAAATTGACTATATTTATAAGATATTTATATGACTCTAGACTACCAAACAATAGAAATAATTTGAAGCCATTTAGCTAGCTATGTTTCTGTCAAGCAGATTTGGGCCCGTGTAAATGCCGCTCCCGCATCCGTGAGTTTAGTACGTACTGTACCCGCAAACTCTGCGTATCGCTTACTCGTGCGTGAGAAAACTTTTTAAAAACGAGAGAATTTAGGTAGGGTAGATACTCGTGACACACAAATCTGCAGTTTTATGAAAAAGACCTCCTGTGTTTAAATTCATTTCATTTCATATGGATCATTAGTAGGAAACAGTAACAGTTGGAAATCAGGCATGCAAACTAGACTACAGTACAACCATGACTACTGCTAAGCTGTATCTGAAGAATACTATTCTAATCAGAATTCTCTTGTATGGACAACTGCAGGTCAAGCTACCCGAAACTGTCAGATATTCCCAATCAACATTGATCCTTAATGCTTTGATGATAAAGTTGCAAATCTAATAAAGAAATCTGACAGATTGTAGTAGTGATTGCTGATGATGACGTGCTGTCGTCTGTACCATCTTAGAAAGTAATAGAAAAGACATTTTAAATTACAATAACGAGTTTATTAAACTGTATTACACTACGGGTATCTAACCTATTCTAAGCCTTCTTAGCATCATTTATTTCGACATTCTTTTGTTGCAGTTTAGCAATCATAACCTTTTCTTTAGCGTCTTTCCTGGCTTGCTTCTCTAATTTCTTCTGTTCCTTTTCCCGTTTGGCCAGCATCTCTTGGAACCTCTCATCACGAGGATCTAGCTTGAATCCAAAGTGTCTTCTTACTTCCTCTACCAGTCTCTCTTTCTTTTCCTGTAAAGATGATAATGAATTCTCAATTAATTGTGAGCAAAGCAATGAAATATAGTTTTACATGTCTTTAATTATGAGTTCCATCAATGTAAAGATATTATGTCACTATTTACACCATCAAATTTATTAATTTATGACAATGAAGGAGAAGGATCCATAAGGTATCAAAAATTCCCACAATACCCAAAATTGCCACATATTAAAGTGCTCATTATTTGATCTAAAAATAGGCTACTGCTGTAACCACTCTTTTTTTATATTACAAACGTGAAAGATTATAGGAATGTTTGTACTCTTTAGCACAAAAACTACTAAACAGATTTCAATGAAATATGACACACACTTGGGTTATAATCGGGATTAAAATATAGAACAGTTTTTATCTGGTTATACCCACGGGATTGAAACTTAACTAATGCACTGGTGTAACAATAGGGTGGCAGGCAAAGGTGCAAAATGTTACCAGATCCAGCCAGCATAGGCCCTGGCCAGATAGACCCATGATCACAGGAAAATTCTAACACAAATAATGAAATGCAAACATGTTTCAGACCACTAGATTAAGGAAGCAGTTGTGTGTTAAGATGTGTAACTTTTGCTGTAGGGAAAATTATAAAATCTATGTGCACAATTGAATTTACCATTCCCAGGCCTCATACTGTATAGTATACTTAAGCAACTGTCCTAGTGGGAACAATATCAATAAACTCTAAAATATTTTCTATATCTTCCAAAAAGGCTGGCTAAATTAAATTTACAGACTGCAAGAAGATATTTAATTTTAAAATAAATCCATGAACCTTAGCAGCGTTTGCTTCAGCAGTCTTTTTGGCAACCTTATCAGCAAGTTCTTTCTTCCATTGTTCCAATTTGGCAAACTTGACAGCAATATCATTGTCCCTTTGCAAAATCTTCTGTTGTTGTTCTTGTCTTGTCTTTGCTGCAGTATCCATCATCTGTTTTATGGTGAAAGGGTATGCTACAGATTCATACTCCAATCTATCCTGTATATCTTGCCTGGTTGGGAAACATAAGCCTGAAAATAGAAAAGGTTTGTTTGCAACTCTTTGGTATCTTGAATTATGAAAAATATGCTACCAGTGTAAAATTACTACATCTCTGGGATGTATACTCGGCTTCTATTCTGACTTTATTTATATTCCAAAATGATAAATAAGAGCCTGAGTACACTAGTGGCATGGCATGGGGATTCTTTGGCATAACTACATGCAAGCGGCAACGGCAAAGATACCGCTGTATCTTTAGCCATGTGGAGAAGTCTTTTATCAACGAAATCTCAATTTTGTTCTAACATTTGTTGTATGTTAATACATTGCCATTCCGAGCACACTTAATGGGACTTAGGCGACTGAACCAGTTTTATCAGGGATTGAGAGACTAAAACGTTCTTATAAAAGTAATTACTTGGATTAACACCACTGGCGACGCCGTATTTTCCATACATCTTTCTACTGTATTTAACAGTCAGGTGGGCCAAAGATTTGGGTTCATCATAAGGCCTCCGGCCGTTAACAAGATTCTGATGTGCTGGCGACAACCTAGAAATGTTCCTCTTTGCTTCTATCGCAGCTTCTTTCGCCAAAGTATCTTCATCATCTGCCACTAATGCATCCACCTGCTCGACGGATTCCGCCTGTATAGTTGAATAGCGGAACAAAGAGCCTACAAGATTCGGCCGTAAATACTTCGATCTTATGCACAAACTCATTTTATGTAATGTTTTGTTGTTAAAATTTTACTAAAACTATGACTCTAATGTCAAAATGTGAGGTTATATTTTTGACAATTTGACACTTTACAGTTGACATTTTATTCATTGACGGCTGATCATCATTTGTGCAGAGACAAAAAGCTAGCAACTAGGTTGCCATATACAAAAAGTGTGAATCACCAATAAGAATTTTGCAGCCGTTTGATTTTGGACTTTAAGCTTATGAATTTAAATATCAAAACATATTTTATTTACTACTGTGAATTGTCATCGTGTCATTTCATTCGCTCTTTGCTTTGTCTTGTTTGTCTGTGCCTTCTAATTAATTATAGCTCTCGTTTCTTGGTTTGTTATTTTATTCAGTGTCCTGTAAAACTTTAAATAATGGATGATTTCGGTGATAGCTTTGTCCAACCCGAAGTAGACCCCGCTGCGGAGTTTTTAGCTCGCGAACAGAACCAGTTAGCAGGGCTGGAAGATGAGTTGGAAACCAGTGCTCCGCCCCCAATCATATCTTCCTCAAACGGCCTAGTAGATGATTTTGTGGGTAAGTAACATATTTACTTTTGATAATATGTCATACGGTATTGAAATTTGTTATGGTGTAAAAATAAAAATCAATACTATGAACACCCTAAACTTGGCGTTCACACATCATATTGTCGCTTACCTGGAAGTCTCAATCCGGACACGAATAAAATATATCTACCCTACGACAATGCGACAATTTAATATAAATTCAAAAGTCATTCAAATTAGGATGAGAATCAGCACTTTGAACATCAAAATTACAAAAGACAGTCCTCCAAAAACACGTCCTTCACCTTAAAAATGACCTAAAGGAATGCCTCAAGTTATTCTGTCAATTATTATGCCATAGATTTATATAACCATTGCTGTGCTAAAAATTTAAATTATCTCCAATAAAAATTAACGTTTCTCATCAGAAGTGCCAAGTGCATCAAACTTCGACTCAAACGGTCTTTTAGATGATGAGCCTGTCCAGCCTACTGTGTTTAGACAAGAGAGAGAAGAACCTGAAAAGATCAAGGCTTGGCGTGAGGAACAGAAACAGAGATTGGAGGAGAAAGGTAAGTAATTCATTACCTACACCTCTTTTTCCATATAGCATAATACTTATGAAGAACCTATATTGTATATACTATATACAATTAATCATTGAACATACACCAATGATTCTTTTAAAACCACAACAGCTGTCATCACCATCATTTATAAAATGCAAGGCAGTAATACAATTACATTAAGTAAACTTTAACTATGTAATACTATTACATTGCATTGACTAGTTATTATATATTTTATTAGTTAGTAGTTTTATTACAAAGACTAGAAATAGTGGGGGAGGTATGTATAAGTATAATACTAGTAATACAAGGATTATGTAATTCTTCCATACTTTTTTGGTCTGAAAAGCCATGAAAACTACACCTCTTTTTCATTGTCAATCAGCTTTCTTAGCCAAGTTATCTGGTGGAATTATACAATTTTATATGAGGTAACCTACTGAGTTTTTTCAGAATCAGAATGCTTTGTAAATAGAGGTAAAATAACAACCGAGTGTTAGGTGTTATCCATGTTATAGATAACTAGATCCACTGTGTTTTGCCCAGAGAGAATTGCAACACATGGTTAACCATGTTGATCATTTAAACTTTTACATCATTAATGCAATCAATATTAAAATATATGTACGTAACACAGTAACAGTGTCTCTGGGTTAAGTAGCATTAAACATTTAGTTTATAACTTGAATGCAGATGCCGAGGAAGAAAAAAAGAAAGAAGAGATGCTGAAAATAGCCAAAAAAGAGCTGGAGGACTGGTACAAGACTCATGAAGAGCAGATTGCTAAAACTAAAGCAGCTAACAGGTAGATAATACATTACATACATTATGTATTTTATTTATTAAGGCATAATAAACAGCTATAATATAGATTAACAGTTTTACAGTAAATGGCTACACTTCATAGTAACTTACTGACTTGTTATATGTAATTTTGTGTGTTTTGCAAAAATCTATAATTGCTATAATCAGATTTTGCTTCTTTATTTATGTGATATATGATATTATTATCTCTGAGTTTAGACTTTAGAGGAATTAATAAACTATTTGGGTTATATTTTCTTATATTTCCTATTTGTGATAATGGGAAGCTTATAATTTTATATTATCATGATAAACAACTTAATAATTCTTTCATTTTTATTCTATATCTTGATATGAATTATAAAAAAAAAACAAAGATTATTATTATTCTTTATGAGGTACTCTACTGGAATAGGGTACTCTGATAGGCTACCTGGACATTAATTATATCATTGTAAAATAATTCACATAATAATTACTGATATGTTTTTTTTTTTGTCTACATTTTCAATCACAAAACAAATTTAATTCCTTTGCATGAAGAAATAAAAAACTAATTGAACTCTTTTCTTTTCAATGCGATCAGGGAGTCTGCTAAGTAAGTATACCTGAAGTATAAACTAAAACAGGAACTAATCTGGTGTAAAGGTGTTGGTACTAGGTGATAGTGTCTTAATTATGTTCTTTTTATCCCCATTTTACTTCATAAATCTAGCTTAGACTTATGTGGTGGTAACTGTTGAACGTATGTTTAAACGTCACTTTAACCATCATTTATAAATAAACCCCTATATGTCCAACAGTCTGTTGGGCATTTCATGTTCACAGGGTTAGGTGTTGGTGTGACAGGGATAATGTTCTAATAACAACATTTTTCAGTTTATTTTTTATATTTTTTGAATAAATAGAGGAATATAAATACACTGTACACTGCAGCATCATTGTACACTCATCAATAGTTCAGACCAACAACATTTTTTTCTAAATATTTATCATTTAAAACACACACAAGTCCATAATCTAATAAAATCAAGCATTCAATTCAGGTCAATTGCATAATACATTGGCATTACATTGTAACCCTTTCACAGATAGGATATAAGGCACAATATGGATTCTTTAATGAAGTAATATATTTTTGATAATAGGAATGCCGAGAAAGCTTTAGCACGCGGTTCAGAGGGTACCGTGGAAGACGGTAACGAATGGGAGCGTGTTGCGGAGCTCTGCGACTTCGGACCGAGACGCGGCCGGGATGTCGCTCGTCTAAGGTCCATTGTACTGCAGTTGAAACAGTCTGGAGTCCGACCTAAGCACCCACCACGTACTACTAAAGTGTAAGTTTCCATGTTTCATCATCTTTGTGGGAAGCACTTCTGTAGTTATCAAATTTAGGTTCAATTCCCAAGACATACAGTCCAACTACCTACATATATAAAGGATATTTTGTGTAATTCATCGAATTATAATTAACCAATTAGTAAAATTAAAGCTGTTTATATGGTAGTTCATGCATTGACTAGATGTCATTTATATGCTCTTCCTAATCCATTAATATAAATATACATAAAAGCTAAAAACAAAAATATAATATTCTGCCAATTAAAAATTATTAAATAAACATATTTAGTTAATGTTAGCCTTATCATGGTTTAAATAATTATATTACTTATTTCTTTTGTTCACAGAGCTTGAATTATCAGTGAAAATGGTATGATACATAGCTACAAAAAATTGTACCTTATTGTCAGTCTCGGTATATTAAATCACACTTAATTATAATAATTAGGAAAAATATATTAATATAAAGTTGTTTCACTGCTGTTTAATAATACTGGAATGTAATAACAACCATAATAGAAGTGTTATTTATTCATATTGTATTGCATGATGTTAAAAAAAACATAATGACAAACTGTTATTAGGAACTAGTTAAGCCATTGCGTTTTTATTTTGTCAAGTTAATAAATATCATTCCAAAATAAATAATTTTTCAATTCTTTGGTTAATTGTTCACCTCTTAATATTTCTCATACCTATCTTGAATACATTTCAGAAGTAAAAATAAGTGTTTAGGCTACATATATTACAGGTAAGTGTTGGGTATATGCTCTGCAAGTGGCACTTCGAAACTTGGAGAATTAGCCTAGTAGTCGCACATCATGTTCTTTTCCCCTTTTTCATCAGTCATCTAAAAATATCATTGTGGCATTTTCTGAAGATTAATGTTGAATAAGTGACCTATGTATTTTTTTTAACTTATTATATCATTGCTTCAATTTATAATTAACCCTATTTGTGACTTTCTATAACAATTTTCTACGAGCTGGACTTTTGATCCATAGTTGAACTCAAACAAAGTTATATTTATTATAGTAATATTTTTGGAATTGATAGTTAATTACCAACTAATTGACCACTAACCCTGATATTGGCCCCAATTTTCTTGTTCACAAACTAAACTAAATATAAATTCAGTACATCTTTTTCTTTATATTTAAGAAAAGGACAGAATATAAAATATTTATTATTTAGCCTGTCAAATTAAGATACTCCATTGGCAGTTTAGACGCGATTTATACTAAAATTACGTCATGTGGACTAATTTGACAGGACTAAACTAATATTTATCTTCTGTCCTTTTCTTAAGAGAAAGATGCACTGAACTTTGTCATCATCATCATCACAGCGTTAATCCCAGTCGCATCCGAAGCCTTTTCAGCTTTGGAGTCTGGGGTCGCGTCCGCTACCGCTACGCCATACGGGCTGTCAAATGCACTGAACTTTGTGAACAAGAGAATTTGGTCCATTATATCATTAGATAGGCTAAAAATTTATCAAAACATACATATTTATGACAAAAAAATAACCATTATTTATCACTTTAAAAATTGCCGGAGTGTCAAGTCATCATCATCATCTCAGCGATTAGTCCTGATTGCATCCGCGGTTTACGCTTTGGAGCCAGGGGTGCGCTTTCCTGCTCATTCTCTTCCATTTGGCGCAATCTTTAGCATCCTGTGGTGCGAGATTGTTGGCACGCATGACATTCTTATAACGTCAAGCCAGCATTTCTTTGGTCTACCGCACTTGTTTCGACCCGGCGGAGGCGCCATGGTAAGACATTTGTTACCCACGTAACATGTCTGTTTTCGTAAGACGTGACCGTACCAGCGCGGGCGACTTGCAGTTTGTCTGCTATGTCACGGACACAAAGACTGCCACCGATGCAGGAGTTTCTGATGCGGTCTTTCTACATAACTTCCCACATCCACTGCACCATATTCATCTCAGTGATATGCAGCTCCAACTTGTGTCGCTCAAGTACAGGCCATGCCTGCCAAACAGAAGAACAGGTCTAATAATTGTGTTACATAGACCTGTCCTTTAGGCTTAACCGGCATTCAGTTTAATTATGGATCAAAGAACCAGGCCTTAATCTTAGTGTAAAAATACTTATCAATTCAAAAGTTAAAATGAATACTTGATACTATAACTTAAAATCTTTTGCAATATCAATATGTTTCTTTTTATATATCTTTTCAGTCAATTTTAATAACAAATACATCAAACTTATCACCAATAAAAATGGCCATACACCACAAGTGAGGTAGTTTCGTAATTGTAATCCCAGAGACCTTTCTTTATTCATAGATATCTTATTATATACTATTTCTGTCCTCTTTGTTATGTCCATCCAGTTATACATTTTTCTTATTCTCATATTGCATTCAAAGGGACATAGCATATTACCTTTATCTATGTCATTCATAGCATTTTCAATTCCCTCAACTAAACTACTAACATTTGGTTCTGTTAAATAAATCATACTCTCAGGCAATACTTCAGGGATACCACCAACTTTAGTTGAGACCACCTTCAGCCCACAGGCAGCAGCTTCAACTATTGCCATGCAGTAAGCTTCTGTAAGAGATGTATTAAGAAATATATCCCCTTTTACTAACACATTCCTTACTTCAGAATGTTTAAGACTTCCTAAGAGGGTCACACAATGTTGGAAGCCCTTCTGCTCTCTAACTTCCTGCAAGAGCCACATTTTAGGACCATCACCACCTACTATAAATCTTATATTTGGATATCTGGGGCACATATCAGCTATTACAGCAGCCATTAGATCAACACCTTTTCTGTACACAAGCCGTGATACAATTACTATTGTTATCACATTGGGCTCTCTTTTACTAGGGTCCGGAGTAAAACTGTAAGCATCAACAGCATTAGGAATGACAGAAACTTTATGCGCTTTTACTTTTGCTCTAAGAACAGTATTTTCCTTCCCAGTGTGTGACACACAAATGCAATGGTCACACTCACATAAACACATCTGAAGATATTTGTTTGTCAAAACAGCTGATGTGTCAGCAAAACCAAATAAGCTGTGATCAGTAAAAACTGTTTTTAACCCCATTAATTTACCTATAATTGATACTTCATGACATAGGACACTAAATGCAGAATGTCCATGAACAATTTCTACTCTCTCTCGAATCAATATGTATCTTATCAGTGCTATATTGCTTATCATCGTGGGAAGTACACATTGGGCGTAAAAGACTTTAACAGGCAAGTAATAAACTTTGAGTCCACACGTTAAATACCGTATTCCTACGCGCTGACCGTAAGAATGTGTGATTATAACTACTTTATGGCCTCTTTTTATTAAACACTGTGATAAATTGTAGATATGTTCTTCCACTCCGCCCGTATTAGGATAAAAGAAATCTGATGCCATGCAGATAATATGCTTTTTATTCCTATTACGGTTTTCCTGTAACAAAGTAGGTTAAGCAATGTAAAGATGTATGCATGAGCTTTCTAGATATGTTATAATAATAAATAAGTACCTTTCTTTGAAAACCCATTATGGTAAGGATATGGTGGAGTGATCAAATGACAAAATTCAAGCAATAGGCTTAATATTTTCAAATATCGCTCCGAATCAGTTTTAGGAAAGTCCTATAACAACATCCATTGAGTTGACAGTTATGACAGTTGACACTGATTTTTTTGGTTCGTTTCTTTCAAAAAGAAAAGGCAAAGGCATAGTACGCCATACAGCCAAGTCTTCAGTAATTCGCTGTGGGAATGCCTTTACGCACCGTACCCCGAAGGGCGTGTGTGGGACTCGCCCAGCCGAAGCCGGGAATACCCACTAAACCCACAGCGGCACTCCGGCATCGCCATAGTGGCGGGGGAGTGGGAAACTAGCGCAGCCTCAGCTACCTCTCCCCCGCCGGCGTAACCCGCCTAGTACGGCGGGCCCTCATGTGGTGGCTTAGCCACCCACGTGGTGAGCGATGTAAGGCGGGCGTCGGCCTCACGCCCGCCGCTCACCTTAGGGAGGGAGAAAGCGGGCGAAGTCCCGCCTTCTCCTCCCCCTACGCCGCCTGCGGAGCGCCGGAGCGAGGGGATCCTCCTCCCGCTCGCGCTCCGCGGCCTCCTTCTGCGACATCACGACCTCGCAGAAGGAGGCCATCGCCACCCAAGCCTCCTCGCTCCCCACCATCGCTCTGACGATGGCGGGCAGCGAGAGGTCCCCTCCAACCGCCGCGACAAGATCGCGGCGCGGCACGGCCCACGACGGGCACACCGCGAGGGTGTGTTCCGCCGTGTCCTCCGCCGCGCCACAACCATGGCACGACGGTGTCTCCTCTCGTCCTATCCGGTGCAGGTACCTGCCGAAGCAGCCGTGACCGGAGAGCACCTGCACCAGACGGAAGGAGAGGAATCCGTGACGCCTGTCGAGCCAGTCCTTCAGGACCGGCCCGACGGCGTCGAGGGTACGGCGGCCGAACACCGCGGAGGCGAGGTCCCGCGTCCAATGCTGGACGATGGCGTCCCTCGCCTCCCGGCGGACGGCTTCCCTCACTTCTGGGGCCGGACGCTCGCCCAGCGCCCTGCGCCCTGCCGTCCACTCGTACACTCTGGCGAGCACCCACGCCTCGAGCTCCCAAGGCGGGGTGCCCGCCAGAGCGCACGCCGCTGCGAAGCCCACCGTGCGGTAGGCCCGCGATGCCCGCTGGGCGATGGCCCTTTGGGGCGTCCGAAGGGCGGTGAGGTTCTCCCTCCTATTGATGGAGTCCGCCCAAATAGGGGCCCCATAAAGGGCCATACTCCGCAGTATGCCGGCGTATAGACGCCGGCACCGCATGCTGGGCCCCCCCAGGTTTGGCATCAGCCACGAGAGGGCTCCCGCAGAATTTATCCTAACTTATCCTAACATAACTTAACCTAAACTAACTCCTTTCGTTTTACGCGTTTGGACGATAAGGAGCGGTTTAGCGTAAAGACATGATGAGGCCACTATGCTACAATATTTCACTGTTCTTGTTGAATTATTCACTGAATGCACTTTTTACTACATAAATCACGCGTTTTTATTTAGTAAACGACACTATAAATAATTTTAAAAGTCCAATGAAAAATGAGCGTGACACTCATCTTGACATTCCCGCCAAACCTCCCAGTTGACACTGACTGATGAATGAGTCACATTTTTTTTAATTTATTTCTGGCTCGGTTACTGGACCTTTAAGCAAATGAATGAGTCACGAACACGAATGAATAACGCCATAGTCAAAAAACGTTTTGCATCATGCATTCATGCTAGGATACACGCAACTGTCAGAGAATTTTGCGATTGCTAGGTAACTGTACTAATTACTAAGTGACTTCATTTCCCTAATATACGGGTTCGAGATTTTGATATCAGATTAATGTGGACAGACATTGATTTTGGATTGAAAGGTCATGATCGCAAGCTTGTTATTGCGTTTTTACATGTAAATAGGACTATAGATAGCTTCTTGTTTTATTTAGCCTATGTGTAGCCGTCACACTGCTTGCAAAGATCGGCCTCGCGGCTCACCTTATAGAGCTCATCTTACTATGACGTGTAAAAACCATCAAAGTTCCGTTGTGAAAAAGGAATAGCACTATTCATCTGGTATAGCTCCATCTTTGTCTGACACTGGAATAATGATGATTTTAAAACTCCCCCAGGCATAGAGACAGCCTTATTCATTCATTGAGTTTACCCAAGTGTTTTGCATCTTCGGAACTCACTAGACTATCAATTTCTTTATTAGATTTTCAACTTTATATTATATTTGACAGCTTCGGGTAGCTTGACCTGCTGTCAGCCTGTCATCCATCGACTTATCGATGCTGTCATCAGTACATATAAAGTGCACACACGTGCTATATTATCTATATGTATACATGTTACACAGCTTACACTATTTATAACTCACGAACGGCTGTACTGTACCGATTTGGCTGAATTGGTAGGGAGGTAGCGAAGAACTGGGAGAAGGACATACCTGTAGGATACTTTTTATCCCGTTCCCGTCGTTCCTTCTTCTCTATACTTTTTATACCTTGCACCTCCACAAATTAGGCAAAATAAAACACACCCACAAGAGCAAAGGGAGGCAGCACGTGAAACAGCTCAGTTGGCAACGTCAAGTCGTCGAGCAAACCTCAGAGATCAACAGCTAGATAATTAACGAAGCACACGAAGAAATTCATCATTTCTTTCACAAGGTGCTACAATAAATGGCAAATAAAAATCATGGAATAATAATATTTGATTTTTATTTTTAAAAAAAAGTAAGCTCATGTCACATGTGTCAAGTTCGTCGGGGCAGCTAGTTGTCAATAAATTGAGGTTTGGCGGGAATGTCAAGATGAGCGTCACGCTCATTTTTCATTGGACTTTTAAAATTATTTATAGTGTCGTTTACTAAATAAAAACGCGTGATTTATGTAGTAAAAAGTGCATTCAGTGAATAATTCAAAAAGAACAGTGAAATATTGTAGCATAGTGGCCTCATCATGTCTTTACGCTAAACCGCTCCTTATCGTCCAAACGCGTAAAACGAAAGGAGTTAGTTTAGGTTAAGTTATGCTAGGATAAGTTAGGATAAATTAGGATAAGTTAGGATAGATATTTAATGAAGAAAAAAAATTACTGAAGACTTGGCTGTATGGCGTACTATGCCTTTGCCTTTTCCATTCGCCCGAATGGAAACAAATGAACAAAAAAAAAAAATGACAATAAATTGTCAATGTCAAGGAGGTTTGGCGGGAATGTCAAGATGAGTGTCACGCTCATTTTTCATTGGACTTTTAAAATTATTTATAGTGTCGTTTACTAAATAAAAACGCGTGATTTATGTAGTAAAAAGTGCATTCAGTGAATAATTCAAAAAGAACAGTGAAATATTGTAGCATAGTGGCCGCATCATGTCTTTACGCTAAACCGCTCCTTATCGTCCAAACGCGAGAAACGAAAGGAGTTAGATTAGTTAGGATAAGTTTAGGATAAGC
Source organism: Sesamia nonagrioides (assembly GCA_017933935.1). NCBI lineage: Eukaryota > Metazoa > Arthropoda > Insecta > Lepidoptera > Noctuidae > Sesamia > Sesamia nonagrioides. The sequence continues at coordinate 38,083 of JADWQK010000822.1, read as the reverse complement.
TAGGATAAGTTAGGATTAATTAGGATAAGTTAGGATAGAAGTTTACTCAAGATTAGATTTACTGAAGACTAGGCTGTATGGCGTACTATGCCTTTGCCTTTTCCGTTCAGAAGAACGGAAAGAATTTAACAAAAAAAAAAAATGTCAATGTCAAACCAAATACTTTCAACTGGAATTTCAAAACAGCCTGTTGCGAATTAAATATCAGCAAAATAATATAATTTCGTGCTTACTGCTTATTCATTCAATAAGTTATATATTTTTTAAACAATGGACGAAGAAAAGAAAGCTGAACGTAAGAGAAAACGATTTTCCGCTAGATTGAAAAATTCTAAGGGAATAACATGCACCGAAGTGCCTGGGCCGGTATGCTTTATTAACGAACTTATTATCAATACGCGAATTACCTATCCTTTATTCACTTTGTAGCTGTAAGCACTAATACAAGACTCTTTTCCAGAATATAGTTCTTTGTAACGCTGGACAAGCTACAGGATTAGAAAATAAAGATGTATTTGGTCTAGTAACAAAGCATGGATTAAGTATACCTTTACCAAAGTTTATTGCAGAAAAGGGAGAGTCACACTCCTTTCTGGTGTTTGACACAACGGATAATGCTCAGTTGTTTTATAATGCATGCAATGGTAAAGCTAAAGCTGATGAAAATGGAACACCACTTTATATGAATTTTGTTGAAAAAGGTAAACAAGACAAGTGTTTATTTCTACTTGGAATACATAATGTATTCTATTCTATAATGTATTCTTTATCTGATGCATATTATTTAATGAGGACATGCAACTTGATGTTTTGAGAAAAAACATCATAAAACATAACAACAATTCAAATATTTCATCATTTGTAATGTTGTTTATTCATGTATATAGACTAAGAGAAATTTGTAATTTTATTAGTGATCAATAAACCATTATTACTATTTTTCCAGTTCCCAACACAGAAACTATATGCCTACATGAGAACCCTAAAGGCCTATTATTACTGAACAATTTTATAACTATAGAAGAAGAGCAATACTTTATAAAACTGTTTGATTGGACACCAGAATCAATTAGTCTAAAAAACCGTCAAGTGAAACACTTTGGCTATGAGTTTAGGTATGGTAGCAATGATGTTGATCTTGATAATCCATTAATAGAGAAGATCCCGGAAGATTGTGGTATATTGTGGAAGAGGTTGAAAGAACAAGGTTTCGATGTTGGTGTTCCAGATCAAATGACAGTGAACAAATACTGTCCTGGACAAGGTGCTCTAAAATTGATACTCATGTAATAAGTACTAAAATTGATCTAAATTCTCCCCCAGAAATCGATCTCTCTTTCTCTATGTTAAAGTTATGAATTTTTTTAAAGTTCAGAATGTCGCTATATCCTTCTCTTGTTTTCTAAAAATAATTCAGTTGCTCCATTCAGCAAACTAATTATAATATACTTATATCCCCAGGTATACCATCCCATGTGGATAAGCACAGTCCATTTGGAGGCACTATACTATCCCTATCACTGGGCTCTGATGTAGTGATGGACTGGAAGCATCACAGCGGAAAATATGTGCCGATTTTAATTCAGGCAAGATCTCTACTTGTTATGCAAGATGAGGCCAGGTGAATAATTAGAATTACCTGAATTGTGCTGAATTTTCTTTCCTAAAAATAATGGGTCCTGGTGCTATTTTTCTTGTTCATTGTTGGGGTCATCAGTGAGCATAGGTTTCCTAAAAGCATTGCAATCAGTCTTATGCTTCCATGCTTCCTGCATTATTTTATAATCATCAATCATTTGATCAGCATTCTAATTATTTGCTATCGAACCTGGTATGCCTCATAGTCATCAAATATTGCATAATAAAACATCAGTTAGTTCTAAGATAAAAATCATAATTCTAAATCATTTATGAGTTTAGCCTTAGTGTAATTATTTAATTATCTTTGACATCAGATATGACTGGCAGCATGGCATACAACCTCGAATATGGGATCCAGTAATCGAGAACCGTGCAGATAACTCACACAACATCAAAGTAATCACCAGTGACACTGTACAAAGAGCCACACGAATTTCTCTTACATTCCGGTGGACTAGAATTGGTGCCTGCGAATGTAGGTACAAGTCTCTCTGTGATAGTGCAGAGAAGGTGTCAGCCGATAACCTGGAAGATGAACTAGCTTCAAACCTAGAAGAATTGCATGTACATCAGGTTTGTAGTCTTTATTAATAAGAAATACATATCTGAGTAGACAATATGGTACGACTTTGTGTGGTGTGTGTGGCGAACGGCGGGCGTTTTGGGGGTCTGTCTTATGTAATACTTAGCGACCCACCTCGGCTTCGCACGGGTGCAATGCTAATACTAAATACACTACAGAAAAACTGTGAACGTTGTATAAAAAACATAGCGGCCCGACGCGACGCCCCGGCCGATAGCGCTGCAAATACGACGCCCCGCAATTTATAAATCTGTAATATTTTCGAAAATATTCATTTAAATCATATGCTTTAAAGGGCGATATAGATCAATATTAGACGGCCTAGGTGGCGTAGCGGTAGCGGACGCGGCCGCTGCGCAAGGTGGCGCGGGTTCGATCCCCGCACAGTGCAAGTATTTGTATGCATGAATATGAATATTTGCACTGGTCTGGTCGTGCCTCGGAAAGCACGTTAAGCCGTTGGTCCCGGTTGCCATACGAACATCTAGTGGCAGTCGTTACGGGTTGTTGGAGCCGTCAAAAGTCCAACAATTAGTCTAACTGCAATGCTTCGATGTCGCCTTCGGGTTGTGGAGGTCAGACGGCAGTAGCTTCACGGAAAATGTCGAAGTTTAGCCATATCAGCAGTTGGACTGGTAAAGCAGACCCCAGACTCCAAAGCTGAAAAGGCTTCGGATGCGACTGGGATTAACGCTGGGATAATGATGATAGATCTATATTAAATCAACAAGGTATTAATTTGAATAAGGATTAATGCTGCATTGGTTAAAATCACTTCGAATATTAGCCAGTATTTGTCGTAAAAAGTAAACGACAAAAAATGTTATTGTGGGATATCCATAAGAGATAGACATACCATCGCGGACTTTTCTGTAGACCTTTTCAATGTCTACAATAAACAGTACATTATTTTGAAAAATCTCGTAAGGTTCAGCCTGCGTTTCACTGGAAACGCGGAAAAATGTAATTATTTACGACATTACATTAGAAACTTCAATAATAATAGTATTTTTCCACTATGTATTATAATGGATATTATTATACATATAAACCTTCCTCTTTAGTCACTCTATCTATTAAAAAAAAAACATATTAAAATCCGCTGCGTACCTACTTTTAAAGATTTAATCATACAAAGGGACATAGGGAAAGAGAAAGCGACTTTGTTTTATAATAAGTAGTGATTGACGTTCATAAAGTGCTGATTCTCAGCCTAATTTGAATAAATGACTTTTGATTTTGATCTTACACATTGATTAAAATTAGTTAAGCTGTGGTAGGGTATGTTCACGTAGTTTACATGTGATTTTTTCCTAAATACGAAGTTCCATTAAAATTCTTTCGCGCCGATTGTGTAAACCAATTTGTATTATGGTGGTCAAACTGACGGGAGTAGTCGCGTTACTTCGAATCATATTATAATCATAAACAGTAGACGTGCGCAGTGGGGTATTAAATTTAATTCCATGGTTGCTTAAACCACGAATTAACTATTGATTTTTCAGGTGTATGAACAGATAGCAGGACACTTCAGCACGACTCGACATAAGCCGTGGCCGAAGGTCGTGCAGTTCATGCAGGGAGTCATCCCCGGCAGCGTGGTGATGGACTTAGGATGCGGGAATGGGAAGAATATATTGAACAGGGACGATATTGTGCAGGTCATTGTCACTTTGAATTCATTTCATGTGGTACCCCCACCAAACTTATCCAGATTAATTTATTTAGCACAGTTGACAGGTATTAACAGGAATGGAATTTTGGGGCATTTCCTTAGCCACTGACAAAGTTACTAGGTATCGACTATTTATTTTAGTTCCTTTTTTTATTATGATGGGAAATAATCAAATGACATCTCCCGCTCTGGGCGGAGCGGAAGGGCGTGTCAGACTTTTACTGACTAAAACCCACCCGTGTTTCTTGGCCCTAGCCGTCGTACAGGTAAGTGACCTGTACGACGGCTAGGGCCACGGTTTCTTGTTTAACCAACCCGCAACCCCGACCCAGGAGGCATCGGTCTTTGTGGACTCCGTCACGATGTGCTGACATCTCTTTGAGGCGCGCGTGAAACACGACGCGCTATCGACTCGGGCCTGTTCCTTACCGGGCAGGCCCGCGTCTACGGTGGCTAGGAGTTCGGTGTCGTCTCCCGACCAGGGCGTCTCCTGCGACGGCTAGTGGCGTGAGGGCGCTGGGATTAATATTAATATTGGTTCCTTTCAGTAAAAAAATGATAATGCCCCAATTCCCTTGTTCACAAACTAAATTTAAATTCAGTCCTTATTTTCCTTTAGGTATACATATTTCATTATAAAAAGGACAGATAATAAAGAATTAGAATTACCACTCTACATATCCATATAATACTAAGCAACTTTGTAAACAGCCTGCTCATATTGTATGCTTGTAAAATTTGTTCTAAGGCTGTTATTCTTTCGGCAAAATAAACATTTATTTTTATAAATATTATCATCATCATTATCTTCCTACTTATTCCGATTAATGGATCGTCGCATCGTATTTTTATTCCACCAAAATAAAATTATATATATTGTATTACAGATAGCAGGCGAGCGAAGTTCTGGCTTGTTATCAGAATGCAAGGAGCACATACGTGGTATCACCGGAACAGATTGTGTGCGGTTAGACCTTCTGAATGCTATGTTGAAAGATGAGACAGCGGATATTGTTATATGTATCGCTGTTATACATCATTTTAGTAGCAAGGTGAGTTATTAGTAATCTTATTCTATTTATTATCTCTTTAATTCAATTTTAACCCGTGAGAGATTTTGAATTCAACCTAATTGGAAGATAAGAAGACCCTAATGAACTAGTCTTATGTTGCTTAGGCTAAAACTGTACGAGTTTTAGCCAGGTTTAGCTGAAGTTAGACCAGTAGTGGCCAAGTGTACCTAGGATTGGTGCTTGACAGCCGGTGGGACTTTGGCCCCCACTTCCAGCGGCTGCCGCCCAAGTTGTTGGGGGCGGCTAGGGCACTTTCAACGTTGCTTCCCAACCTGGGGGGGACCGAGCGCCGCTTTCAGGCAGCTCTACATGGGAATCGTGCGATCGATGGCCCTGTATGGGGCCCCGGTGTGGGCTTCTGACCTGACGGCCGGCAGCATCGCTGTACTGCGAAAACCGCAGGGAGTGATGGCCGTCAGAGTCATACATGTGTATCGCACGATCTCCTATGAGGCGGCCTGCCTACTGGCTGGATCCCCGCCCTAGGACCTGGAGGCGAAGGTCCTCGCGTCACTGTACCGGTGGCGTGAGCAGGCGCGAGAACGAGGCGAACAGCCGATGCAGCGTCAGCTTGAGCAGCGTCGGTCGCAGCTCAGCGAGGTCCTGGTGGCGGAATGGCGGGACAGGCTTTCACGCCCTACCGCCGGCCTCACCACCATCGAGGCCATCCGGCCGATACTGGCAGACTGGCTCGGGAGAAGGCATTTCTCCCTGACGTTTCGGGTGTCACAGGTGCTCTCGGGGCATGGTTGCTTCGGAAAGTACCTGTGTCGCATAAACAGGGAGCCGGACGCCCGGTGTCACCACTGCGTCGACTGCCGGGAGGATACGGTGCAGCATACACTGGCAGAGTGTGCCGCTTGGGAGGAGCTGCGCCGTGACCTCATCTCTGAAGTAGGCAGTGGCTTTTCGCTGCCGGCCGTAATAAAGTCGATGGTCGGCAGCGAAGAGTCCTGGGATGCGGTGGTTTCCTTCTGCGAAACAGTTGTCTCGCAGATGGAGGCTGCGGAAAGGGAGAGGGAGATCTCGTCCTCTCACCCGAGCCCGACCCGCAGCAGGCGTACCGGGCGTCGCCGGAAGGCGGATAACGCCCTCTTCCAGCCCCCCTAAGTGGGTCCAGGGGCGATAGACTCGGGGACATCTGTCGCCCCCCAAACATCAGGACCCGAGGTGGCGGCGCGAAGTGTTCCACGCGCACCATTCTTAGACGTCACGGGGGTAGTCCTACACCTCACTCCCCCCCTGACCCGAGGAGGCCCACGGTGGTGGGCCAGTACCAATCGGGGGTTGCGGAAGCAGTATTAGTTCTCGCAGCCCCCGGTGTAGGTGTGAGACGGAACACTGGTTTTTAGTCAGTAAGAGTCTGACAGACCCCGTCGCCCGCCCTAGGGCGGTGGACATCCATGAGGATTTTCCACCCGGAAAAAAAAAGTAGTGGCCAAGTGCTAACAGCCGCCACTGACCAATTGTAGGTCGTGTGTTGGAAGTCAAGAACACAGACAAGCATTTCATGTGTGTAAATTATTTCATCATCACTGCTATCAAAACGGTGTAGGAAAACATCGTGCCCTAGAATAAAAAGTCGAAGACATGTGACATCTACCAACCCGTGCTGGGCCCACGTGGTGTATTACGGCCCACTTCCTCTGTCACAAACAGACCTCTGTTTCCCTGCAGTAAAAACATAACAGGCTGATTATGCAAGTTGAAGTCTGTGTGTCCTTTATGGCCGAGGTTTATTTTTATTATTTTTACAGGCAAGAAGATTACAATCCATATCAACCATACACCGTTTACTGCGCAAAGATGGACGCGCTCTTATCACAGTTTGGGCCAAAGACCAAACAAAATCAAATTACCTTTGCAAGAGCAAACAAGACCAGCAAAACGAGACCCAAGCTGAAACCCAAGTGACGGTTGGGGGCGTAAATCTTCCAGTACACGAAAACAGAACGCAATTCAAACATCAAGATCTACTAGTGCCTTGGAAGTTGAGAAAAGTCACAGAAAATAAACTAGCTAATACAGCAGAAAACACCTTACTTAGATACTATCATGTCTTTGAAGAGAATGAACTGGACGAATTATGCAAAGAGGCCCATTTCACAATCGAAGAAAGTTTCTATGAAGAGGGTAACTGGTGTGTTATTTGTAAGAAAAAATAAATTTACTGAGGTAACACTTTGTACTTTCTTTTTTTAATTTAAAAAAGTCACTGTCTACAAAATTAAAAAATAAAACAACTAATATAAAATTACTATAAAAACATTGGTTTATAACAACTATGTAATGTCCTGCGCATATGTAAAACTGAAGCCAAATTATGAATATTCTAAAATTGCTATACAATAGTGTTGCCATCAACAAAATTTTAACTGAAAAATATGATTTTCTCTTTGAGTGTTGAAGATTGCCTAAATTTTGTAAGTCAATGTTGAATTGATTCTGTTATTCACCATTTTAATCGAAATAATAACAATTCGGTCCCATAATTTTAGGTAGAGCGTGAAGACTTAATAGTTTAAACTGTCAAACATTAAATTGAAGTTTGACATTTCATAATTTGACAGCTCCAATGTACTTCAGTACTGCTCTTCTTTCATCTACAAATAAGAAGAACTTAGTGGTGAACTACAGAATCTGGATATTTATTTACTAGCTATGGAACATCAATGATGAAGCACATTTAGCTATAGCGCTACAAAGTTCTTATGGCGCGTGATAGTAATTAGTACTAATCTCGCCATATTGGTTTTTGACAACTGTCGCATAAATGTTTACCCACAGCGCCCCCTGTCAACGTCATGAGGGCACCAAAAGAAACTTACAGCAGTGTAGCTTTACGAGTACTGTTACTGGGTAAAACTGAGCAGTCAGATTCTTTCTGGCCTTCTAAAATCATGAAGAGGGTTTGAACAAAGGGAACGTACCTTTCTCTAGTATGAAACCCATGGGACGTCCACGTAACAATACGCAAAGTTCGCGTAAAAGACTAATAGAAAATATTTTATCATCGGATATACCTACTATTTTGATTTCTGTGCCTTCTGTACCCTCACAAATAGCAATTATCTAGCTTTGGGAGACAACTAGCTTGTGTTTGAGCTTCGAACATTCCTTTATCACATATGCATATGCGCAAGACATCGCATCAGGACTTCATTAAAGCTAATTGCAACAACGGTATGACAGATATGGTTGACAAATCCGCCAATACAGCATCAACGTTCTGTATAGTGTTCACTTGGAATATATTCTCCTTTCTAAAGCTAAGTATTGCCAACGCTAATAATGGTAGGATTTCTAAACAATCGTAGCCTAGGATGGCATCCCAGAGTAGAAGTAATTGATCTGGTGGTAGGTGTCCACTGAATGCGCGCATCAGCCATTTGAAGACCACTCTAATTCTGAAATGGAAAACGGGAATTATAAATACGAACGAATTACACTCCAATCGGAACAAGATTAGACATTTAAACAAACCTTTGTTTACAGTAAGTTCAACCGATTTTGACTTCTGTTTGGTTGGTGGCATGACACCATGTCAAATCAAAATCGGTTGAATGGACCGTTAAAAGGGAAAACTTATTCCGAATAGTATAGGTAAGATATTATAAAAAATATCATACTTTAAATACTTACGGATTAATATTGATATTTCTAAAATGTATCCAAAGTAAAGGTTCATTTGCTTCTAAAAGCCTCTCGTATAAAAGGCACAATGATACTATACCCTGAAAATAAGAGGAACACATTAAAGTCACTGTTAAAGATTACTAGAAATCGTATCGTATTCAACTATAAATAAGGTCAATGAGTATTGTGGCGATAATTCCATTTTTGAAGTAAAACTGGCGACGATCTAATAATAGGAAACATTACGCAAAACTTGGCGCAGATGGCGCCACAAGGCACAAATGCTAGTATTTCATTCTGGTGGCCTAATATTACAATATTATCCCCTTAATCGGACGACATCATAGGGAGTAAAAGTGAGGACGAGTCAGGTTTAGACACATTTCGTTACATGAGAGAAAAGAAAGATATAGGTTACTGTCTCTGCTGCTTTACGTGTCACGGGGTCGATTCCCGCACGAAATGAATATTTGTATGACCTACAAGTTGTTCTGGGTCTGGTTGTTTATGTATTTAATTTTATATGTTTGTCAAATTACCCACTTTACCTATAGGAGAAATGCCTAGTGAGGGCCAAAGTTTGAAAAAAAAAAAGTAATTAACTACCAACCACAGTAAAGAGTATAAACCCCTATTATTTTCCTTGATAAACAAAACAAATGCGTTCCAACATTCAGTGAATTCTGACAAATATAGTGACTCAGTGGTATAGGGAAAAACTATTACTATCAAGGACAATAAATTGGTAGGAAGTACCTACCCATATCAGCATGTTTATTAATATTACTCAATTAAGGTCGTGTAAATACTAGAAACGAAATTTATCAAAGCCTAATAGTAATAAAATCTTACTCAATAAGGTAAGTACCTGTGAATGTGTCGATATGTAGTGCAGCCGATGCCAGTACCGTATATAGAATGCGCGAAACGTATAGTATAACTGAACAGGGTCGTCATATAAATAACAGAATGGAGTAGCTGGAAAAATAAACATTAGCTTTAATAATAATTAAGTATTAGTCACAACAGTCAACCACAATTTGATCGAGTTCTACGTTCATAATTATAAATTTAGAATAACAAACAATTATTTTCGACCTTCAAAACATTAGGTCGTATGTATAGCTCGACCTTAGAAGCATTAGGTCGTATGTGTGGATCGTCTTACCTATACCACAGATTACAGAATACTACGTACCTATCGTCTTCATCAGCCTATATATGTCCACTGCTGGACAAAGGCCTCCCCAAGGCTTTCCACGATGACCAGTCTTGTGCTGCCCGCATCCATCGGCTTCCCACGACCTTCACCAGGTGATCGGTCCCAACTCCCATGCCTATACATACGACCCACTGCTTCTAAGGTCGAGCTATAAATACGAACTAATGCTTCTAAGGTTGAGAATTTCGGAATGGAATACCCAAAACAATTGAGGGCCCAAGAGAGTGTCTTCCTCGTCTCGACAAAGGCAACAATTTCGGAATAATAAAATCTTGTCATCAATGCAGTTGACGATCGACAGAAGGTTCATCCTTCCACCGAGAACTTTTCTCAATTGTTCATATTGTTACGGGCTAGGGGTACTAAAATGCCGGTTAAGGGTTACGAAGTTTATTGGCAACGAAGGTACAGTCGATTGTAGGCAATGACAAGTAGAATCTCGCTGACGTTGCACCGAAGTCTTCCCTCATTTCCACGAAGTCCGTGTTGTAAACACACAATAACAGTACAGATGTTACTTCACGTAGTATTCACAGTTCTCGTTACAGTTGTCGCAGTAGGTATTCTCAAAGATCGCTTCTTAACTGTCGCTGTTTTCGTATCGCTAGTCGAGTGTAGACTGACTCTGCGCCGGCGTCGCGCGGCTATATATAGGTCAGCTGATCGAACATTCCAGATTCCTCTAGACGTAATAATAATAGCGCATTACTTCAAGGACAACAAAATAAGTACCTACGGTAATTCCCGGTAACGGGTTTCTGGAAATTTCGATGTCGACACTTTGTTGACAAAACTGTTGAGACCTGTACCATTCGATAGGCCGTCTTAAGTCTATCAATGCGTTTTATTATTGTACCTAGAAAATGTCTAGATCTGGGGAAATAGGGCTTAAAAGTGACACACTGCATGTCACGCGATATTGAACCTTATGCCATCGACATAAGGTCCATTCGTAACAATATGCTTAGACTTAGGGTTGTAACGGAGGCTTGTTAGCGGAGGCGGAGGCGGATGCGGAGGCGACAAGTCTCACCTCCGCGGATGCGGAGGTTAACGGAGGCGGAGGTGAAAGTACACATAGAAAAAATTTAAATTTATAGTTAATTAAAACATTTTTTAAATTTTAAATACGTACACTAATAGTCGTGGAGTCGTGGTGGCCTAGTGGTTGAAACACTGGCCTCTCAAGTATGAGACCGCGGGTTTGATTCCAGGTCAGGCAAGTACCAATGTAACTTTTCTAAAGTTATATGTACTTTCTAAGTATATTTTGGACACCAATGAATGAAGGTGAAGAAAAACATCTTGGGCTTTAAGTCTGAAATCGCCAACCCGCATTGAGCAAGCGTGGTGATTACGCTCAATCCTTCTCTGTATGAGAGAAGACCTGTGCCCAGCAGTGGGATGATAAAAAGGTTGATGATGACATTAATAGTAGTACACTTGGTAAAAAATATATCACCTTCTTGTAATGAACATTAAGGAGAAACAAATTGTGTTTGCCGCATTCCCGCCTCGCACTAGTTGATTCGTGAAATCGTGACCATTTTGCGCTCAAACGCGGCCGGGCGGTTGTAGAGCGTCGCAGCTTGCGCGTTATTTATTTTATAAATACGTAAAAAAACCTCCGTTATAACTCCGCAAAAATTGTGCGGAGGCGGAGGCGGAAGCGAAGATACGATTTCTTGCGGAACTTCCACAGTAACGGAAGCGGAGGCGAAGCTCCGTTACAACCCTATGCTTAGTTTATGAGTCAATGTGTAGTACAGTGGAGTTCAATTTAAACTCTTATTTCAAATTATAAATTCGCTCCATTTATTCCAAAGATATGCTTGTTTATTCATCTTTCCATCTGAGTCCATTTACCAATTGGTATCGTCTTCTCCTGTAAGGCCCTGCCTAAAATAATCTACACCAGTTGTGAACGAGACTTCGAACTATTCTGTAATCTATGCTTCTAGTTAGTTCACAGCTTTTTTATTTTAAAATGAAGGTATCAAAAACTTACCATACATGGAGAAACCATGAAAGGGTATAATCCCGCTCGGCGGAAACATAGTGACGCTGTCCGCCGAAGTTTGCTTGCCTTTAATGGTGACTGTAGGTGGGTTGCCTATGCTACCTTTTAGGTGTTGCATTACTTCAACATCGCGGGAAAAACATAACATCACCTGTAAATGTACATAAAATTCCATATTATTTTAAAGTAAATCGTCGCAATGACAATGTTTCCACGAACATTTGTCGACAAAGTTATGTTACTAGGGCTGCAGATTATTCGTTTACCTGATACAATAAATCTTCAAATACGAAATACTGGTCATCGTTAGAAGCGGTTAATTGTACGTCTTTGAATATAAGTTTGTCAATCATTAAATCCACTTCCAAAACATTTTTCTTGAGCTGTGCGAAATATGCCGTTTGCTGAAAATTTAAATGATAAAACAATTTTCAAACCTTAAAGATTTAATAATAAATCCTTGGCATATTTGGCGTTCAGTAAGTTGGAGAGTAGTGTTGGCCTAACGTTATGGGCCGCGACTTAAAAGTTGCAGGTCGTAGGTTCGAATCCCGTCGTTACTTAGTGTAAATATTCCTTCACCACTGCTTCCAAAACGGTGAAGGCAAACATCGTGAGAAAACCGGGATATCCTAGAGGCAAATTTTCGATGATATTTACCGCCGCATTGGACACGCGAGGTAGATTACGGCCCACTACCTCTCACCGAGTGGAGGCTTGTGTCCCAGAAGTGGAAACATTGTAGGCTGATTATGTTATATTTGGAATTCTGAGGCTTACTGTTTGCCCTATAGTGTAAAAGACAGGTTTATTGAAGTGAATCTAATTTGATGTATTGTATTAACTACATATTACCTGACACTTAACATCGGAGCCTAAAACTTGTGACCACAACTTTGCGCGAAGGCACTGTGGGCTTCCCTTTTTCAGGTACTCCTGTACAACGGGCGCATAGCCCAGGACTGCCACTCGCTCTCCCAAGCTGATACGCTCAGCTTCAAGGTTTGCAAACCCCGGAACGGAGCTTGGCATGTTCGGATTCACCCCCAGAAGAGGTTCACCGTTTGACCATTCTGGAAAGACTTTGCGCTGGAAAGAGGTTTCTTTACGTAAAAGATGCTCATGTTTGTGTACAAACACGTCTAAGAGTTAGGATCTGTCAATGTCGACTTCTTTCATTGATTAGCATAGGTCCAAGAATAGGACCTTGTTGAACACCTTTGTGGGCGGTGCGCCAGTTTAAGAGGAAGCCTGTGTCCCAACAGTGGGGATAATATAGATTGATTACATTATGGAAAGGTTAACGATAAAATTGTAATTACGCTACTATAATACTTACTAACTGGTCGAGAGTCTTCACTTGAATTGGCAAATGAGCAAATTCCCATTTTGGTTCATCTCTGCAAAAAATAGTTAATATAAATCATGATCTATTTACATAATGCTGTTTTTTTGTATAATCTCAAATTACGTACTCTCTCGTATAAGGAGCATAACCGGATAAAGTTAATAATACTTCCAAAAAGTCTTTTGGCGCATAAACTGGTCTGTATTTCGTAAGGTCTGAAAAAAAACGTGGTTAGCAAGGTATCGCTTTTAGAACAAGTAACATAACGCTACTATTTTGTTTGTAAAATTATACCTAAAGTATAAGTACTAAGTTCATTCCATTTATCTAATAGTTCTTCTTGTTCACTTTGAGGTCTAATTTTCGCAAGTGATGTTTCAAGATCTGTACACATTGAATTCAACGATTTGTGTATTCGCTTCTCCCATTGAGCACTAGCTTTGAGTAATGATGTTAATGGGTCTAATTTCTGTAAAATAATAGTAAATTACATCAGGATTATTAAGCCCAAAGCATCTGTTAGTATAACTAAGAAAGTTAAGGCTACGTTTTTTTTACTACGGACCTAAAAAAGACTGCTTACATTTTGTTTACTCTGTGTCCTAACCCAATGAAAAACTGTGTTCCTAAGTTTTGTATCTAAACCCTTTTCTTTCATAGCTTGCTGTAATGTTTGTTTGAAATCTTCCTTTTTTACATTTGGCGACGATACTAATTTCTGGAAAAACAAAGGAAAATAAAATGAAGTGCTCATAAATGTTGCGTGATAAGCAGGGATTATTTTTATATCGAGTTTTAATCGTGATGAATGCTCATGAATCCTACACGTAGTGTCCTACGAAGCCACTTCCGACTCGTGTTGTCAAGTGGATTACTTTTCAATTTAGTTAGATACCTATTGATTATTATCAACCTATAGTCAAATTATATTTATGTCGTATGCTATTGTAAGTACCTAACATAATTAATACCTAAGCCTCCATACAAGACACTTGGAGTAATCGTTAGCAGACGCGCTGATACATGCATATTTTTGGACAGTTTGGGAAGTACAGGACGACCTGCATCTTAATCGCGTAACACACTAAGTAATCTAAGTATTACTATCAATATGAATAATTTTGAGACATATTGCTAATCCGTTACTCCATATGTTTGAAAAATGTGTTTGCTCATCAACGTAAATAGCGCAATGAATGCTGTTGTAATGTCATAATGAAACCCAATGCTATTGATAGATGCTGAACCGTAATATGGTAAAATTAATTTCTGATACGAAGATAAAGCATAACTACAGCAGCTCTGAAAATTACGTACCTGTACATCACTATAAAATGATTTGTAAATGGAAAGATTTTTTATTTCTTCGGCTAGTTTTAATGCTGTGTGATGTATGGTTTCTTCTTTTATACCGTCCATAGTAACTAATCATGAATTAGGTATTAATCTATTTTAATTTTGTAAAAATAAAATAACAGACGTAACTGTGTTTACTTTTTTTATAAAATTCATAGTTCATGTGAAAATGAAGACATTGTTGCCTTGGAAACTGACAAATAAATCATTGAAATTAGTATGCTAAAAAGTTTTTAAGTATATGTATTATTTATAATCTAAGTTTATTTTATTGTTGATTAATATACCTATTTTATACAAGAATATCCTGCTAGTCATTCATTCAAAATAAAGTTGTATTTTTGGGTTGATCTTCTTTTCAAACATTACGTTCGGAAATAGTGTCAATATATTTACTTACGAACGTTGTGAGTTGTAATAGAGTATCTACACGATACAGGCAAATACTCATTAAAGAAAAAATAAATTGAAAACACCTTGATAGTAAATTAAACATTATTTTCGTTTTGCAATAAAATGATCATAATATTTTTATATTTGTTTTAGAACGAACAATTGTCCTTTTATCTGTCACTCGGGCGGGAATGTCAAGATGAGTGTCACGCTCATTTTTCATTGGACTTTTAAAATTATTTATAGTGTTATTTACTAAATAAAAGCACGTTATTTATGTAGTAAAAAGTGCATTCAGTGAATAATTTATACAGAACAGTGAAAGGTTGTAGCATAATGGCCACATCATGACCTCACCCGAACTTCCTCCTTGTCGGCCTCATGCGGGAAACGAAAGGAGATAGTTTAGTTTAAGTTAAGCTATATATAAGTTAGGATAAATTATAGCTATGTATAAGTTAGGATAAATTAGGATATAAAACTCAAGAAAAAACATACTGAAGACTAGGCTGTATGGCGTACTATGCCTTTGCCGTTCAAATGAAAGGAAAGAATGGAACCAAAAAAAAAAATATCTGTCACTCACTGCTCACTGTCATCTGAGTGAAATCGTGATTATTGTTTTGACAACAAAGAATTGAAAAATATATTTATTTACGCAAAAATGGGAAAAATATTTCTTGACCACATTGGTGGTACACGTTTATTTTCTTGTGCATCTTGTGATGTGAATCTGACAAATCGTTCCGAGTTGATTAGCACAAGGTTTACTGGAGCCACAGGTACCTTTTCCATTCTTTTACTTTTACCTTCGCTTCATCAACTGTTGAACTGTTTATTTACGCATTGACATTTCGTGCATTCATTGTGATTGGTATCACACATAGTGTTTCAGGATCCATTAGACACTAATACCGTTATTTGTGTAAATGAATTACTTAATATAAATAAACTATTGACAAAGCAATAATTATTAGATTGTGCAGCTGTTTTGGGTGGGGTGGACTGCCTTAATTAATCGTGACATCTGCTTGCAATGAATTGTTTAATCTAGTCACATCACTGGTATCTTCTATTAACACTAAAATACTATATCTAGTTACAGACTATATATGTATGAGCAATATGATTGTGAAACAATAAATATTTGTTTTTTCTGCAGGTCGCGCATTTCTGTTCCACAAGGTTGTGAACCTATTATACTCTGAGGTACAGGACCGCGTGATGCTAACAGGACGCCATATGGTGCGCGATGTCTCCTGCAAGAACTGTGGCACAAAACTTGGCTGGGTCTATGAATTTGCTACAGAGGAGAATCAGAGGTTGGCAGAACCATATTATTTCTTTACACTATAGCCCTACTATGTGCTCTATCAAATATTGGATGCAGTATCATCATTATGTCATCATGTTGCCAGTTAAAATATGTACCTACAAAGCTAGAAATAATCTTTCCTTAGGAATTCCACTTGTAGTCTGTAGAAACTGATACAATTACTTGTTGATAAATATCATAACTACCTTCCATGTTATCCAGCAGAGCATTTGCATAACTCCAATTATTGTAATACCTTTCATTATACCAGTTTGACAACATTAATTGCATTATGTAAGTGACTCTTTCCACTCCAACCTACTGAACCAATCAACTAGTTGTTCCGAATGCAACTCAACTGTGGCATTTGTTCCCATGAAATCGACTAGTTAAAGGTGGCAGTTTTTTTTAAACATTAAACTATGGATTAGGAATATATTTCAAATTCCATTGGATTTTGATTGAAGTGTGTTACATAGCTGGTGCTACTTAATTTATAGAACTAACATGTACCTTTTTGTACAGCTACAAGCAGTCATAAAGAAGGGATCAAGAATTATGATAATATAATAATTAAGATAAGGTTAATTTGATTTCCAGATACAAGGAGGGTCGTGTAATCCTGGAGAGAGCTCTTGTGACAGAAAGTGATGGCATTGAAGAAATTCAAATTGCTAATGATGACTAGCTGACTTACAGTATTATGACAAGCCGTTAGAATGCTAAATCTAACAGTTTATTTGTGTAGAAAAACTTTTATATTTGCCTGAACACTATTTTATTTAATGTATACCTACTAAGAAAAAAAAAGGAAATCTGTAATCATAATTTACTTACTTTTCTCGTTTTTGACTATTAAGATAAATAAAACTTGACAAAGTATTTTCTGTTTTTATACCACCTAGTCAAGCTACCTGAAATTGTAAAATTTTCCGATCAAACTTGAACCTTAAGCTTTTGCTGTAAAGTTGAAAATCTATTAAAGAAATTTTAGTGGATTGAAACCTGCTGGCACGTCATTGTTTAGCTAATTCATTTCAGAAAAAAAAACTGTCTTTGATAGTAAAAATTATGAATGTGCCGTGAATTATCAAATGAGCTGTTTTACAAAAAGACTTCCTTTCTTTTTTAGAATAACAACTACATTAAACTGGGATAAGTATTTATCCTTCTCTGTTTGAGAGGAGACCTGTGCCCAGCAGTGGGACGATAAAAGGTTGATGATGATGATGAAGTATTTATCAATGCAGCGAGCAAAAAATACCTTAATGAAAATATTGATTTTAATGACAATATCAATTAAAAGTTATCAGAGTTTTATGAAAGTCGCTCATTGTGATAAGCCATTCTGTGTTACACCTATACAGTAGCAGTTTTGTAAAACAGCTCAATGATATTCCAGGTGAATGTCGTTCAGGTTTTTTTACATAAAATGGAGCAGTTTCTTAAAATAGCGGATTCTACAATTTGTCTGCGAAATATGCACATCCATATCTCAATAGATAGAATTTCAGTGTATGTATTTAAACTCTACAAAGGTCAGACGTTTACATTTCAACGGCGCAGTGCTTTAGACGTCATGTCCCCGCTTCAATGCGTGCATGCATAAAATATGAGTGAATATATGAATAGCAGCATTTTGAGATCTGTCGATAGGTATAAAGAAAAGAAAGGATTAGGTATGCAACTGAATGAAACTCGGGGCTCATGTTTCGAAGCTATAGGCTAAGGGCTCGACTTCCATTCGGCATCGGTATCGGCATAGCTGAGGATTTTAGGTGATAAAAAGCATTATACATTAACTTCATGGCAATAAAGTAGAAATTTCCATGACGTATGATGTTAGTAACAAAAATACCCCTCCACTCAAAAAGACTCCTCGTCATCCCTGAGAACGTTGCAGCATGCCAAGGCACAGTTTCCGACAGTGTGCACTTGCATTAGCGATGCTGAAGGATCCTTTTCCTTGCCGATAATGAGCGCCGGGCCTAAGGCAGACTTGGCAATGCGGGGTTTTGACATGCAAACAAAGTTAAATATAATTGGTAAAATCAATAAGTTTCCGATTTAGTCAATCACTAGCGTACCTATATGTACCTAACTCACATTAATGTCTTTTGCATAGCACAACGGCAGCGACTCGACTGTGTGCAAGCTGTAGGTATGGTGCATTGGAAATGTACGCTATGTTTGATGAGTTAAGGCTTTTAATTGTTTGTGTAGTACGTTCTGACAAGAATTGCAAGGATTGTATCTATTGCTTTTACCGAACTAGTCGGTTGGCGCGGAAGTGGTATTGATTTACCAACATCTAGATCTGATACATGTTCAACAAACGAGCATTATCTCTCTTACCTATATTTATAGTTACTGTCATCATCATCTCAGCGTTAATCCCAGTCGCATCCGAAGCTTCATTTTTTTTTTCAGCTTTGGAGTCTGGGTTCCGCTTTACCAGTCTAACTGCTCATTCGGCTAAACTTCTATATTTCCCGTGAAGCGACTGCCGTCTGACCTCCACAACCCGAAGGCGATATCTAAAGCATTGCAGTTAGACCAATTGTTGGACTTTTGACTTTTGAGGGCTCCAACAACCCGTAACGACTGCCACTAGATGTTCGTATGGCAACCGCGACCAACGGCTTTACGTGCTTTCCGAGGCACGGCCAGACCAGTGCAAATATTCATGATGAAAATCAAAATTGTTTATTTCAAATTAACCAACAGTTGGTGCTTTTGAATAGTCAATGTCGGTCAGTCCAAGAAAAGTGAAGCTAAATTGCACGTTCCAAAGCGTAGGTCTCTATGGAGAAAAACGTGCAAGAAACTCCATGGACACTCTTTTAAAATCATAATATGGATTACATGTCTTCGTTACATATTTCTGTTGCTTCTATCATGTGAGCACAATGTATAATTATAAAAAATAACGAAAAGATGGAAAATTATTCAAGCCCACTGGCAGCTAAGAGATGACCAGTCTCCACTGACGGCCCCCGTTCACGAGCATGACGCGCGCATCATTAGCTCAACCATTTTGAAGGGAACCAAATGACCCAACAACACGCGCCACCATCAGCAAGACATGTGAGTGAGCATGACAAACTCTCAACTGCCATGCTCGTAATGTCAAACAAGTTATATATATTAAAAAAAAAACAAACCATAGTCCATGGTGCCTCACATTCACAAACTTGGAAAGTGCTTTTACATTATACAATACTATATTATTTCCAAAATCATGGCAGCAAAATCCCGTGCCCAATTGAAATAAACAAATAAAAATAAAAAAGGAATATTTGGAAAACAACAAAAGGGGGAATGGTATCTCTTCCAAGCCTACAAAATTGTCTGTGGCTGTGGAGCAGGACTGGCATGCATACAAATATTTGCACTGTGCGGGGATCGAACTCCTTGCGCAGCGGCCGCGTTCGCTACCGATACGCTATGGAGGCTGTCAATATAAATAAATAAATATATACCGACAAATCACACAGATTGAGCTAGCCCCAAACTAAGTTCGAGACTTGTGTTATGGGATCCTAACTCAACGATACTATATTTATAATAAATACATATATAGATAAACATCCAAGACCCAGGTCAATCATGAAAATATCGTTTTCCATCATGACCTGGCCGGGGATCGAACCCGGGGCCTCCGCGTCGCAGGCAGGCGTGTCGACCACTGCGCCATGGAGGTCGACGATATTATAGTTACTGTAGTTATGCGTATAGAAAACAATGGTTCAAAGAAAGGACTAGTACCTTGTATTGACCCTACAGACGAGTGATTGGTGTCAGCAAAGATAAAAACGATCACACAGTCGGTATCACATTTTATTGATAATACACAATAAAACACAACATATATTTTTATCGGACGATAAAATTTTTTCCTCTACCTTCATGCGATTACTTTAGCTCAGTTTTACAAATTGGAATAATAGTTTAAATAAAATGCCAACAACATATAATAGCTCTGAATAATTCAAGCAGTGATAATTCGCTCATAACACATTTAAGCCCTTAATAGGGTGTGGATAAAATATTTATATTTCGCGTACTAAGTACACTAAAACATCGATATAAGACGTAATTAATTTTAAATATTCACATTTCATTTGTATCATTTATTTTTATAATTAAAAATATTTTGTAAGTTTTGTGCGGCTGTTCATTATACAATACTTAGGTACTCCCGGCTAACTTTAGAAATTTTTTGATTTAATATATTAAGTAGTACGTACGCGACATTGAGGTATAATTCTTATATTTAGACAAGTATTTAGAGAAGAACTATGCATTAGCTTGTACTTAGGGTAAATATTTACGACCGCAATCATAGTAGTCAATTATAAATAATCATTAACGATCATTTATCTTATTAACTGATGTCTCACATGTCAAAGAAGGTAGTTCTCAACCTGTCATATTTTCACTGACAAAAGATCCAATCACTTTAACTAAATAAAAAGTAATTGAAATACTGTCACTCAAAGACATGTGTAGCAGTATGTTGACCACCACGACTGCTGATACGTGCACTCCTTCCCACGCCATTATATTGGTGTTCTTTGCTTTGCAAAGCTAGCTAAGCTACTTGTAAATAGCACAATAAACCTTACGTGGCTGTGCTTCAATGCAACGGTGCGATGATGTAGCTCTCAATTTAAAAAAAAAATATATGGTTCATGGTTCCATACATCATTCATCATCATTCTCCTGCCCTTATCCCAATTTATTTGGGGTCGGCGCAACATGTCTTTTTCTTCCATGCATCGCTATCAGAAGCCATCTCCGCAGTCACTCCCTTCTTAGCCATATCATCCTTCACACATTCCATCCATCGTTTCTTTGGTCTTCCCCTACTCTTATAGCCATCAACATTCATAATTAAGACTCTCCTCACGATATTCTCCTCAGTTCTCCGTAACACATGCCCGTACCATGACAACCGATTTCCACACAACTTTTCAGCTACCGGTGCCACTTTCAGACTTCCTCTTATGTACTCATTTCTTATTTTATCCATTCGTGTAACACCACACATCCCTCTTAGCATTCTCATCTCGGCTGCATGCAATTGCCTTTCATTCATCCCATTCGTAGCCCAACATTCTGATCCATACAAGACAGCAGGTCGGGTCATGGTTTTATATATTTTCCCCTTAAGTTTAAGGGGAATGCGGGAGTCGCAGATTGTTCCCGTGACCTGCCGCCATTTCATTCACCCAGTGTTAATTCTGTGCTTAACCGTCCGATCTATTTCGCCATCGCTTTGCACGAGTGAACCGAGATACCGAAAGTCGGAGCAGATTGGTAGGAGTGCGCCATCAAGCGCTATGGCTCCAGAAGTGGAGAGACCGCCGAAATCGCAGAACATATATTCGGTTTTGGTTCTGCTGATTTTCAAGCCAACATTCTCCAGCTTCTGTTGCCATTTCTCCAATCTGCTCTGGATCTCAGGTCCATCTTCACCGACGAGAACAATGTCATCGGCGAACAGCATGCACCAGGGTGCCTCCTCCTGGATGTCCGACGTAAGAGCGTCCATAATCAACAGGAAGAGGTACGGACTTAAAGCCGATCCCTGGTGCAAGCCTACCGCCACACTGAACTTGTCGGTATTGCCAGCAGCCGACCGGACGTAGGTACGAGATCGACTATACATAGCACGAATTAACTCTACATACTTCCCAGGCAAACCTTTCTCTTTCAGGGCCCACCACAGCACCAAAATTTTCAGGTCATGTCTATTAGCACAGAAGTATTATGTAGGTATAGTTATTTCTTACAAATTGTAATAGTGTCTATATAACATTTTTTTTTATGCGAAACCCGAAACACGTGTCATTGTGTGTTGTGTCATTTTTAAGCAAAGAATCTACGTACAAAGTTTCAAAAAAATATCATGAAAAACCACAAGGTTATGAGCTTGTTATCTATCCTACTTAGTTGTCTCAACAAAAATATGGTCCACGCACCGCTCAGGCGGGGGAGTGGGGCGTTGACCTCTGGCGTCAGCTGTTGCGCCGGCGTGCGCAATACTATGATCTACCGTGCGGGCTCGGTAACCACAGGGCAAAAATTTCTAAATGTATTTGGGAAAAAATATAACATGCTGTAAAAATAATTAGAATCGATTCAGTTGCTTATTCTGAACAAACTATATTCAGGTTTCGCATAAACTAAAAATAAGGTTGTATATTTAGTAAAAGTATGCATGTAATGATGAATAAAAAATACTTTTCTGTACCATTAAAGTTGGGTAACTTATAATATCTACGTGGATTAACGCCAGAGTGTGTTTAAACATAAAGGCACTACTAAATTAACAATATTACTGCAGAAAATAATAGTAGTACCAATGTATGTAAAGCACCAAAACCGAAATTATAATTCTACAAATACATTACTATTGAAATGTGTGCGTTAACATTATAATCGTTGTATAAATAAAGTGTCTTGCCGCGTAAATTTTATACTAGAATACACACACTAGTCTCTATATTAATTATTACACCGAATACTATAAATAAAATTATCACTGCCTGAATTTACCTACATATACATACGTAATACGTAAACTACGCGTACAAACAAAAAAAAAAACAATAATAACGCACCATTTCCTTACCATCAAATACTTCACATAAAAAGCACCTCCGATTACAAGTTTTGACAAGAATATAAGGGGTATGCGCTAAGGTAGCCTGGTGAATTCCATTGACTTATGTTTTTTGCAATTTGCGGGATGTGTGTTGATTAAAATATGGTACGCGACCATAACAAATACGATTTTACAGAATTAGAATCATTGGAATCAGCATTACAAGTCCTTGGGATAAAATTGACCTCAACTTCCATGATTGGGGTAATATGAACTTTAAAGAAATGTATTAATGATTTTTGTTATTATAATTCTATATATAAATATTCTGTAGGGCCGAGAACCGTATTTATAACCTACAATTTGCAAAAAAAGGTAAGAATATTTGAATTTCTCCGGCAACCTATATGCTTAACACCATAAGTTTAAAAATAAAATAATTTTACATTACTTGCTCATGCATAGTAGACTGTTTGGTATAAATTGTGTTAGGTACATTGATTTCTTCATTTTTGTTCGAATATGCGGGCAGATTACTCTTAATTTCAGCTGCGTAAATAAATTATTACAAAACTACAAGATAAAAATAAGTATAAAACGGTACAAGTTCGGCATAAAACAGCTAAAAATGGCATTACCCACAATGGGTTGAAAAAGCTTTGAGTACAATATTAATAAGTAAGTATATAATAATATGAATAATTTATACAAACAGTCACTACACTACTATCAACAAAATATTCTTGCAAAGTTATCGTATTGTGGAAAAAACAAACACATATTTGAAAATCGAATGCAGAAATATTTTGTTTTATATAACACTATTTGTTTTGTTAGAATTATAAAAAGATTGCACAGCTTTTGAAGGGAGCGTTGGAACACACCTAGACAATTTTCTGCAATTCGTAAATCGATTTGACATCTAACTACTTAATTATTTTTAAAATATCTATCTTATTACAACGTCTGTATAACTGCTAAAATTATCTTAGTCTATTAGCTCTAGTATGCAATGGTTAATGTGTATAGTTGTACGTATCTTTACATCGTAATAATTAAAATCCTATTCATATTATATATTTATTGCATGGAAATCGATCATTGTTTATAGAATTAACATTTTATTACAAATGTCATCAATCTATTGAATACTAGAGCTGTATTATAGTGCATGCAACCTGCGTGAGTAGGCTTTGTTTCTTACAGTATGAAGGTTTTATATTTAGCTGCGAAACATTTTATTTTATTGTGTTTACGTGACGCTTACCATTTTATATTATTGCCAATTAGAATGGCCTTTGAACGTATTTTGTTCTCTAATATGCTGAGGAAATTAAGGCACCAAGAGGTTAAATACATACGTTTTTATTAGATAAAAGTAAACTTTGGGCTGAACATACGTTTGTTGCGTTCATTTTGTACCGCTTGTCCATGTATTTCTATAATGGTAAGCGCTACGTATACCTAGTATTTCAATATTATATCAAAAGGTTCACAAACACGTTGATTGTCGAAATATATATTAAAAAAAAAAATAACATTCTTTTCAAATCAAACTCCAATTCGAGATCACGTTGAAGCCAATCTCCTGACTTACGTGTAGTGCAATATTAAAGCAACAGTGTGATAAATTATTCAGGTCGCCGTTTATACAACTAACATTATATAATTTTTAATTTACAACAATATTATTAATTATTATTTTCCTCATAAGCTTCACAAAGCATGCTGCGATAGGACACGGTAATAAAATCCTTTTAAGTACCTTAACTAACCACGAATTTGAGTGTTATAGTCGACCAGATAACTTCTTTACCACCTGTTATACCATATGATGCTTTCGGAGGTGTAACTATAATTTAATACACTGGTTTTATCAAGGAACTTATTGGCAAACAATGTTTCCCTCTCACTAAACGTGCCACTTACACAGAACAAAAACACTAATTCCCGTTTAAAAAAAAATCTTCGAAATCCGGTCGCATACTAATCTCAGCTACAATCAATGTACAAAATATCGGTATACAATATGGAAAGAAAACCCTGTCCGACCCGTAAGGATTTTAAAGGTTAGGTAAACACTTGACAAAATATAATACAAAATTTAACATAATCATCATAGTAACAATACTAATGAATTTTGAAATAATTCTTTTTTCCCGGGAATCAATTCCAATTTCCCCGAAATTTGGTAATTTTTAAAAAAGTGACAACACCGGTATTATTATAAGCGAATAGCGACGCGACCACGTCACAGGTGCCGCGTGCCTTGCCCCCCGCCGCCCGCGGAATGGGGTTGCTTACTGCACATATATTAAGTTACCTCTTTTTGCGAAATAATATTTATTTTTTTAGGGGGATTTTTTTTTAAGTTTCGCCTGTCTTTGTGGGCATTAGTAGAATCAGTTATCGATACCTAACAATGCCTTCACGGATCGGACAGGGTTTTCTTTACATATTGTATAATAATTTTTTACACATAATTAAGAGCGAGATAAGATTGCGAACGTTTTTAAAAATACAGATATTGCCCCTAATGTCTATTTGTCATGTGACGGTTTCAACCTTTAGGGTGAATTGTTGTCAAAAACCGATAAAGCAATTATGAGGTCGACTACACCTATCTAGCAGATGTATCTTTCTATAATGAGATCCTCTGATTATAAAAAGGTGCTTGCTGTACCATGTCGCGTCGCATTAAAACTTCGTACGTAAACATTCACTTACATATTATATTATTAATTTCCTTCATGTCATCGTGGACGTTAAGATATTTATCATGACCACGTGTGAGTTTATCCTAAACCCATGCTATGCATGCTGTCCTGCTGTGATCCCTATAAAGGAGATTTTTAGACCATTCGTGCAAGAGAATAGAATTCTTCTGCACTCTCACTTGTTACGTAAAACTTTTGGGGGGTATTTGTAAAATTTACATTACCAATTTGTCGCCATTTAATGACGTAGTCGGAACAAACCTGGGAGGGGTTTAGAACACATTATAATACAATCAGGCCGTCAATTAAAAAATAAACTCTTCAACTAAATATACAAAATATTATACACAATTCTTATTACATGTTGTATTGTGCGTAAAATTAGATTTTACCATGCTCTGTAACGACCGTTTAACTTTTTTAAATTCCTAATATCTCATTTGCATCAATGTTAAAATTTCTTAATTTCATTCGTTATAGTAAATAATAAAATTGCGTCCTGTCCATTCAGGGTGTTATTACATGAAAATGATAGACGATGCATCGACGCCATTGATCAAAATCGTATATCGATTTTTAGCTTAGAAAGAGTGCAGGTTTTAAAAACACTGAATAGTTAATAATCAAATAATTTATCAACCATGGCTCAAGGAAGCTCAGGGTAGTCCGCGAAATTTAAATTTTCTTACGTTTTTACAATTGACAGGTCATTGTCATATTGAATCTGGATTAAAATCAGAATTATGATAATTAAAATACTCATTAAATTTTAGGAATCTCGCTCGCACGTCTTCTTGTCACTGACCTGCAATTTGAAAAAATGCAAGAAAATAATTTCGCAGACTAACTAAAGTATCCGCCTTTATTATTTGATCAGACCGTCAACGCATGGTCGATCAACGATTAACAGATCGATGTGTGTTTTATAAGTTTACTTTTTGCAAACTTTACTCTGATGCTCGATGGCGAGTACGAATCAATGTGCAATGCATAGGCGTTAAAAAACAAGATTGATCGACGCCGATCGCGTAGTACCACCCCAGTATAATTTGTTCTGTTAATATAATAATAATCTTTTATTTTAAACTTCTAAATGCATAATATAATAATTTATTCATTGAAATTAATTGATATGGTATATAATTTAAATAGGTGCTCGGTTCTGTTGCTGATTAAAACCCTAAACTAAAATAAAAAGAACTTAGGTAGATCTACGAGTAACCCTCTAAGATCATTCTAATTTTGAGAGAATGCCTTTAAAAACAATTTCAATGCAAGTATTTTAGAAAGTTTTGGATTTAAGTATCGCGCTTACAAAAGTGCATTTATTACGAGACATGTAGGCCACAATCACTACTTGGAACGAAACTTTTTTTACTACAACATATATCCACAAATAGTATTTTCCTTACATGATGTCAAAAATTATAAAATGTTTAACATTGTATAATATATCGAAATTTTAATCGCTGTTAAGACAAATGGATTGGGGAAAATTAACCTAAAACCATCTACAATTTTCCGCGAGATAAAGCTTTTGATAAAAATTTCTTTGCACTTTTAGCGCGATTCATAAAAAAGGAACGGAATGCGACCACGCCCGAGGAGAGTCCTGGCTTGATTCGGGGCCAAGACCGATCCTTTGCTTCTCTGTTTCAATAAACTCTAAAACAGCCATATAAATAAACTTGTACTGTGCCTCGTTTTGCACCATACCAGACCGCTGGTCACGGACCATTTGGACTGTACGGTGGATGTCGATTTCGCAGTCGAATCCCTCTTTTCTTATTTGATCTAGGATCATATCGATGACTATAAAGGTCCCGGTCCTACCGATGCCTGCCGAACAATGAACGCAAACCACCGCTTGTGCGGGGGGATCTGGCCCGGTCATAATCTGTTGTAGTCTATAATTTACGTCTAACAATATATTCAGAACCCTGCCCGGCTCCGAAGGGACCCCGTGATCCGGCCATGCAGTGAAATGAAAATGATAAATAGTTCTTTTAACACAGCATTCTTCTTTTTTCGTAACTACAAAGCGTCTCAACGTGTAATCTGGGGTAGATGATTCTGACTCATTGTGAATCGTAAACTTTTTGAAAACTTCAGTTTTATTTAATTCTGGCCAATACCGTTCGCACTTAACTTTACCGCGTTCAATCTCCTTCGTAGTCATTATAATTATGCGAACGTCCTCCTGCCAAATCATCGACCAAAATGGATAAACAGTGGTCGATAAACAGCCTTGAGTAGCGATGTATAACTTATTATAGACGTGATCGACAATGCCATTTTCAGTTTCTTCCGTTGATTTTGGTATTGTGGTATTAACATAATTCGGATTGGTCCTGAGGACACAAGGCTCAAAAGATGGGATTAATTTCGTGCCATTACCTTGAACTTTGACATTAGCTAATTTTTCTTCACAAACGATAACACTAGTATGAACAGGTGACAACTTCTCTTTATTCTTTGAGGGTGTACTGTCTCGACTCAAGATCCCAGTGGAGCCGTTTTCATAACTACCATTACCTGAGTCTTGTTCAGAGCCGGGCTCGATCATTTCACATCGGATATAATTAGCGTTTATGTAGTCGGCTCCGGGTGCTGCGTCCGGAGGAATGTCCTTCAGCACCACACGTGTACGATCGAAAGGTATAATATTTTTGTATCTATTTTTTCGTATGTTTTCTGGTTTAGATCCTTCCATTCTGTCGAAAAGTTGCAGATTTTCCATCATTTGCAATGTTTCAAATTCCTCCCAAAATCCTTGCTTGTAAGCCATACTTTCTATCGGACCTTCATTTTCCTTTTGAAGTTGTTTTACTCTGGTATGGAAATGTCGCACTTGGATCCGAGTGGCGTTAAAGGGCTGGATCAATCGCAACACTTCACCTGTGGTTTCGACCATAGGGAAGTTTCTATAATGTTCTATTAAGCTGACGAGATCATTAAATTGTTGGCCGCCGCCTACGTCGTACTTGTTATCTTGTCGTCGTATGATGACGTGTGTGACTCGGTCTCGCGTTCTCACCGAAAGGACGAAGTCACCCGGCTGCCGCTGAGATTCCCGAACTAAAAACGAGCCATTTTTACCGTTTTCCAACATCACCCGTTCCGCTTCTTTCGCGGTGAGTTGTCCGTGGTACCAGCGTTCAGTAGTAGGGTCGGCACAGTTGAGTGGCGTCTTTAGCCTAATGATGTTACCGTTCTTTTCCCGCAGTTGGCACTGGTTGTCCATATAGTACTGGACCAGTTCAGAAAGTGTAGCAAATTTCTCGCCTCCATAAAGGTCCAGGAACTCGCCATTATTTTGTATCTTAATATGCGTCACTTCATTGCCTCGGCGTACTGACAGAGTGAAATCACCTTTATTGCTCATGCTGGGCCTCGCTAAGAAGTAACCATCGTGGCCACACTCCATGAGAATCCTTTCTGCTTCCACCCCTGATAGTGTTGGGTGGAACCATCTTCGTGTAATCATGTTAATTCTATAAAAAGCACCACTTCGATACTTACAATACTCTAAATTAGTGTGTGTTTGTCTTGATTCCTAGTTTTTCTCCATACATCCTCATTTCTCATCTGAAAAAAAAAGATAAATAGAGTTATAAATCTTAATAGTGCCCAATACGCAAATAAGGTAATATCATTGCGGCTTGTGCACAACCTTCTTTATGAGTCAATTTTAAATAAATAATACTCAATAAAATTTTGAATCATTTGCAATACAAAATAGGGAAAATTATTGTTAATAGGTAGGTACCTAATATGTTTTATACATAGTATTATATACACAAGGGTTTATGGAAAAAAAATATATCTATATTTAGATATAAACAAGAGAGTTTTATAGATATAAAAAAGGAGACTCTTACTGAGGCACTTCAAGATGACACTTAGATCATGAAGACTGATAGAGAACATTCCAATTTTGTTGAATTTTGATTTTGTATTGGTGTGGGGGTGTGATTACAAACATTTAAACTCACAATCACAAACAGCCAGACCCGAAACTACCTGTAGGCCATACTAATATTTGTTCCGTGCGAGAATCGAGTCCGCGACACTCCCATAGCACTGACCGTGTCGTCGATTATTCTAAACTGATGTCTCGGAGTGTAGCAGTGGGTTCACTTCATTGTATCTATATTGATATCCAAATGAAGGGGCTTTGAACATCGTCATATGATCAATTACTTGTCTAATGTGGCAACCTATTGCTTGCAAAGTTGGTACTGAAGGGCGAGTAAGCTGGCTAACAATGTGTTATGTAGTAGCTACAATCCTTTATAAGTATTGTTTTATGCTAAGTCATTAGTTTGTGCATCGTTTTCTTTGCATGTTTCTATTATTCATTGAACAAACTAAAACCTAAGTAGTCAAGTTTACCCATACACAAATATTAGGCCCCTTTTGCGTACCAAAACTATCACGACGGGGAACTCCAGTTGGCTAGCGAAGTCAAGTACCTCGGAGTCATACTAGAATGTAAGTTAAACTGAAGTAGAAATCTGGACAGCAAATTAAGAACATGACAGGTAAAAAGTCAGGCCTGTACCTAGATTAGATTTATATTTTGGCTGTACACCGCAGTGATCCCGCATCAAGCTCCGACAAACTACAACTCATGCAAAGACTAGCTTGTATGGCGACTACGTGCGGTACGGCAGCATTCTGGGACTACCACCACTCTACCTGTTCATACAACAAGAAACGACGATGGCGGCAGTACGTCTTAGCACACTAGGGTGGAGATACAGTACACAGCACGTTGCTTCAAGGGCTCCACAAGGACTTCCAAGACGAAAGAATTAAATAACTGAGTACCCAAACAATATATCTGTGATAATAATAGATCTGACTTCACAAAGGTCGCCAATGTCTTGTGCCCAGCAGAGCTGCATATTTGCACCGAAGCTGGAATCTTCTCAGAGGACTTCAAATATACATATAGCCACACCATTGAGGTTCCACAAGTCAGTCATCATCATCTCGGCGTTAATCCCAGTTGCATCCGAAGTTTTTTCAGCTGCGGAGTCTGGGGTCCTCTTTACCAGTGTAACTGCCGATTTTGGCTAAACTTCGATATTTTCCGTGAAGCGACTGCCGTCTGACCTCCACAACCCGAAGGCGATATCGAAGCATTGCAGTTAAACAAATTGTTGCGACTTTTGAGGGCTCCAACTACCCGTAACGACTGCAATTAGATGTTCGTATGGTAACTGGGGCCAACAGCTTGACATGCTTTTCGAGGCACGAACAGACCAGTCCACAGGGTCCGCAACACAGTGTTCCAGGCTTAGTTATAGCGAGGGAAGTAAAGTACAACTTAATCTGCATAGTCTCATGCAGCTGGGCTGTTCTGCAAGTGCTGAACAGTTATAGAGTTGATTCTGGGTTAATATGCGAGTACCAACAAAGCCTCCATCATGTGGGTAGACTCAATAACATAACTTTTTAATGGATCAAAGGACACAGCTGTTCACTAAGTAAAAATGCAGCTGATGGATTTGCCAGGAGAGGGTCTCACGGTAGTCTCCTGTGTGTTTTCTTACCAGACCGTGTTTCACTGGTGATAGCACCAGTGGGACAAAACTAAACAAAATTGGACAAATTTTGGCAGGCTAAAGAAGCGCTTTCTACCATTGATGGGACCTTAATGAAAAAGGTTCTCCATTACATCCTTTATTACTGTCTGGTTGTTCTAGAGTTATAAATAGTGTAATTAACCCAGCCTTGTTTTATTTATGTAGATTGGTTAATTGGTAGGGCAAAAAATTCTTGTAACACACTTTTAATTCACAGGAATTATTGTGTACCAGTTTGAAAATTTATTAGACAAATTTGACAGATACCTTAACAGTTCAATGTGCATGTAATTGTTGTATTTGAATTGATGTTTTGGGTTTCTGTAAATTTAATATTTATGGCAGCCAAGCTCAGAATTCTTGGAATAGGATGAAACTTTAGTAAATAAAAGTTCATTTTGGTTTCATCTTTCATTACCCTGACTGAAGTAAAGAGTATTAATAAGATATGTGTTAAAACACAGTCTAACAAAAGACAATGATTAGCAACCATGAAGCAAGTTACAAGTAATAAAATATCAGTTATATTGTTTCTTCATATTCAAATTTTATAACAGGAAGTTTGACTGACCGTGGGAAACAACAAGACTATGTGGTTATTACAATCAAGGTGCAATATCAATAGCTTATATCACTCAGTATATAATAATACATAACTTTGGAAGATTATGAGACAAATTGTGAAGTACACATGTAAACTATGACATCATCCTATCATTGGGATGTGAATTCAAAAATCAAATAATGCACCTAATAACAGAGACAGTACCTTTTTTATGATACAAGAGTTCAAATTAATCATTTTATCGTGACAGCCGCGAATATTGCGGGAAACACCGTGTACTATTGCTAGTTATATTTTATACATTCACTATACTGAAGTATGTATTGTTATACGTACGGAACGAATGCACAAAGCCACAAAGGTACACCCTAAAGAACATTGATATACAAGTCTGATGCTACTTATGTACAATAGTCTATTAGTATGATAAAATACTCACCTCAAAAAGGCACCCTATTTTCTTACAGTGAACTATATCCCTCAAAATAGGAATTATATGTACCGAAGTGCTGTTGCTATGCTGACACTAGATTTTTTTGAAACACTGTTTTCAAGGGCGTCTGAACACACTGACTTATACATGTAAACTGACAACTAAATTTAGAGTTAAACTTAAAAATTAACGCTATGTTGTATTGGTAAACGAAACCAATAGTTGAAAAAAAATATATTTCACACAAAAAGAAGCAGAAAATTAACTCCGTGCCCGAGTTGCCTGCAGAAATGTCAGTTTAACTTTTTTTTAATTAGTATTGCCCGCAGTAATAAAAAAAAATATGTTTAAGAAAAAATCTGCTAACAGCTGTTTTGAATATTGGTTAAAGATTTCATGATTTCGTTACATAATGGATTGTTTAATTTTGATAGCATGGGTCAAGAGTCAAGAACTATGTCTTCGGAATGAAAGAATTCAAAGCCAAATGGGTGCAACGAAGCGCACACAGATTTTTCATAAATGCTCTGCTCTGAAATGAAGGCAGCGACCACTGGCGTGGTAAGAGGCCAACGTTTTTTTTTACCCGACTACGGCAAAGTAAAAGGAGGGTTATGATTTTGACAGGCTATGTATGTATGTATGTATGTATGTTCATCTGTTCCCTCGTAACTTCTAAACTACTTATCAGAATTCGACAAATAATATATCATTAGAAGCGTCTTAATTGTCCGCTGGTTATAGGCTATATGGGGTTTCACAAAATCTACTGTGGCGCCCTCTAGCAGACAAAACATACAGAGTAAAAAAATAAAGTTAAGATAAATATGCCGTGTTTGGTATCATTTGAAAGCGCTTTACTTGTACATTTTGAATATATATATATTGCTAGCATTTTCTTGTGACTTTACCTGTATTCATGGGCTGGTTGCATATAATTCACATCTTTTCGTTCATAGCTTCTTTACTACTTATCAGAATAAGACTATTGTAGTACCATTAGAAGGGCCTTGATATTCTGCTAGTTATGAGCTATTAAGCTTGTCACCAAATTTAGTATTGCGCCCTCTAGCGGACAAAAAGTAAATGTTAATATAAAATTAAAATAAATATACCGTGTTTGGTATCTCGTGAAAGAGCTTCACGAGTACTTTATGCTTGTACATAATTACAAGAATGCATTAATGATGTTAAATATGAGCGATAAGAGTAAAGCGCGGATCACGGGAACTGTGAATCGCTTTATGAAATGTAGAGCAGTGTGAACATTAATAGAATATGTAATGCACTAATGAAAACGACATAAGCTGGGTCTATTTCCACGCGGTGAAGGCGGAAACAGCTTGATAACTGGCTAAAACTCCCATAAAAATGTCCTCTGCACTATATACCTTCGGGCTTATGTTGTTATATGTGCGTGTAGATTTAATATGGTCAAGTACCTAGTTTTTAGTTCATCAATTTAACTTTTGTTAATATTATGCGCCAAAAATACACTTTAACACCAAAATAGTCCATATAATAAAAAGTAAAAAAACTAAAACCCATCTACGACAAAAAACGACGCTGAAGAAGTATAAAACAAGATTTTCAGAATACTGAACTGAACAAAGTTGCTAATGTAGTTGCAAGTGATATATATTGAGGTAGGTATATGTTACATATACCTACCGTAGCACCTTGACAACGTGTGACTACGCCTTTCCAAACATGAACATTTATCTCTACATAGTGAATATTGCATACTT
This sequence comes from Sesamia nonagrioides, assembly GCA_017933935.1. Lineage (NCBI taxonomy): Eukaryota > Metazoa > Arthropoda > Insecta > Lepidoptera > Noctuidae > Sesamia > Sesamia nonagrioides. The sequence goes on along the minus strand of JADWQK010000822.1, from coordinate 4,151 downwards.
CAGAACAGTATTGTATGACATTATTGTCAATTTACAACGAAGGCATCTTGACTGTGTCCATTCACTTGCAACTACATTAGCAACTTTGTTCAGTTCAGTATTCTGAAAATCTTGTTTTATACTTTTTCAGCGTCGTTTTTTGTCGTAGTTGGGTTTTAGTTTTTTAACTTTTTTTTTATAATAGCTAGTGATATATTAAATTATATATCACTAGCTTTTGACCGCGGCATCGCTCGCGTTACACTCGGTGTAACACGGTTCCCCTTTTTCAAATTTCCATCTCCTATTTTAGGAGCTGGGCCTACTATGTCGTGTTTAAGTCGACAGCACATCAAGCTACTACAATCTGTCAGATTAGATTTTCAGCTTTATCTCTAAAGTATTAAGGCTTAAGGTTGATTGGGGATATCTGACAGTTTGGGGTAGCTTGACCTGCTGTCGTCCGTACTTAAAAAATCACGTCAATTCATCACTGCGTTTTGAAGATGGTCAAACAAACAGACACACAGACTTTCACACTTATAATATTGGTATGGATACGGATTCAGCTCAGCACTTTAATTGCGTAACATATTGTAAATCTCAATCTGAATAATTTTGAAGGATATTGCTTCATATGTTCGAAAAATTTGTATTCAACAACGTAAATAACGTAATGATGAATGTTGTTGAACTGTCAAAACGAAAGTCATTGCTACTGAAACCCCGCAAGTCATTGTGATCATAAGAGTGAAACGATTCAGAAATAAGAAGCATTTTGACTCAGATCAGTACTGTTCTGTAGTGTATTTAGTAAAGGAATGTAAGAGTGACCGAAATGAGACTAACAACTTTAAAGCCTCATGACTGGGATACAAGTATACCTAGCTTTCATTGTGGTTTTACGACTGAAATCGATTTTACCAACAAGATGTATGAACAAGTGATGGGAACTCGAATATTCGAGCACCTTCACTTGAGTTGGGATTGACTAGTGTACTTTTATTAAATAAAATCAAGAGCCCGATAATTACGAGCGCTTTTTACCCGACTACGGCAAAGCAAAAGGAGGGTTATGATTTTGACAGGCTATGTATGTATGTATGTATGTATGTATGTTCATCTGTTCCCTCGTAACTTCTAAACTACTTATCAGAATTCGACAAATGATATATCATTAGAAGCGTCTTAATTGTCCGCTGGTTATAGGCTATATGGGGTTTTCACAAAATCTACTGTGGCGCCCTCTAGTGGACAAAACATACAGAGTAAAAAAATAAAGTTAAGATAAATATGCCGTGTTTGGTATCATTTGAAAGCGCTTTACTTGTACATTTTGAATATATATATATATATATTGCTAGCATTTGCGTGTGACTTTACCTGTATTCATGGGCTGGTTGCATATAATTCACATCTTTTCGTTCATAGCTTCTTTACTACTTATCAGAATAAGACCACTGCAGTAGGTACCATTAGAAGGGCCTTGATATTCTGTTAGTTATGAGCTATAAAGCTTGTCACCAAATTTAGTATTGCGCCCTCTAGCGGACAAAAGGTTCTATGTTAATATAAAATTAAAATAAATATACCGTGTTTGGTATCACGTGAAAGAGCTTCACGAGTGCTTTATGCTTGTACATAATTACAAGAATGCTTTAATGATGTTAAATATGAGCGATATGAGTAAAGCGCGGATCACGGGAGCTGTGAATCGCTTTATGCAATGTAGAGCAGTGTGAACATTATTAGAATATGTAATGCACTAATGAAAACGACATAAGCTGGGAGTAACTCCACGCGGTGAAGGCTGAAACAGTTTGATAACTGGCTAAATCTCCCATAAAAAGGCCTCTGCACTATATGCCTTCGGGCTTATGTTGTTATATGTGCGTGTAGATGTAATATGTCAAGTACCTAGTTTTTAGTTCATCAGTTTAACTTTTGTTAATAATATGCGCCACAAATACACTTTAACACCAAAATAGTACAAATAAAAAAAAGTTAAAAAACAAAAACCCAACTACGACAAAAAACGACGCTGAAAAAGTATAAAACAAGATTTTCAGAATACTGAACTGAACAAAGTTGCTAATGTAGTTCCAAGTAAATGGACACAGTAGACTCTACCAAGATGCCTTCGTTGTAAATTGACAATAATGTCATACAATACTATTCTGAAGTATGCTATATTTACTATTTAGAGATAAATTTTCATGTTTGGAAAGGCGTAGTCACACGTTGTCAAGGTGCTACGGTAGGTAGGTATATGTAACGTGTGACTACGCCTTTCCAAACATGAAAATTTATCTCTAAATAGTAACTACATTAGCAACTTTGTTCAGTTCAGTATTCTGAAAATCTTGTTTTATACTTTTTCAGCGTCGTTTTTTGTCGTAGTTGGGTTTTAGTTTTTTAACTTTTTTTTATGGCTACTACTACAGGACCCAACTTCGGGCCTATTATTGATACGGCTGATATCGCGGTAGTTGCGGCACTGATACGACCTATGAACCTATACGATCAGAGTACCATGGCAATAGTGGAAATGACTAGCTACAGAGCGTAGCTACAAGTACAGAATGGAAGTTTTGTGTTGACAACAACATATTTAAGCTACTACAATCAATCATTTTTTTAAATAGGTCTCTATTAGTAAAACATTTAGGTTGATTGAGAAATTAGTTTTGGGTAACTAGAACTGCTGTCGTCTGTAGGTACAATCTTGGTATGCGACATGCGTGTATGGAGGCAAAGAATATACATTTAGGTACCTGCACTTGTGCTACATCCTAGGTTTGGTTGACATAGGTGCAAAGTCGCCTTGAAAGTTTATGAACAGGTGTTTTCTACAGTTTGTTGTTGGGGAAGTGTGAAAGTGCTTTCAAAGGTGCAGATGTGGAGAAACAAGGCAGACATGAATCTTTTTTTTTATGCCGCGATATCCTATTAGTGCCCTGATTAAAAAGACGTCTGTTGGCAAAAACTATTTATTTACTCATAATTTTATTTCTCGCTTGAAACCGAAGAAGATTTTATTTTACCGAAGTAGCTTGACAACACTTTTTTCACAGCGAGACGTTTGCTCGGATTCGAACATTCTCCTTGCTGATTTGATGATTTGTTCCAGTGTTCAAAACTTTGTCGTCTGAATATTTTCCCTAAAGATTGCCACTTTTGTTCTGGACTTATTTCCTTATCCTCAAAATGCTCTTGGCTACCAGACGGCCGATCACCCTGGAAAATATAAACACGCTGAATTTTCATCATACGGCTTATTCATTATGGTCCAGCTACCCGAAACTGTCAAATTCTCCCAAACAACCTTGATCATGCAATAAATCTGAAAATCAAATAAAGAAATTTGACAGATGTAGTAGCTTGATGTACTGGCGTCTGTACAATAAATCACAATAAATCACTTACATCGTTAGATTTTGTTGAGCGAAGCTGATTGCGAAAGAAATTAGATATAGACTTCTTCCACGTTTTGGGGTTTTTGTAGGAGTTTAATTCTAAGTTATCCGGTCCTGTACCTTCGGTTGGAATCATTTTACTTTTTGGTGTGCGCGTTTCTTCATCTTCTTTAGATATTGTCTCATTTTGCATTAGATAAGCTTCGGGACACAGCATATTGATTTATTATTATCAAAAATCCTTTGCAGTTTTCACTATAGAGTATAGAAAATTATTTTTTATTTACGAGTGTCATGTGAAATCGTCATTTGTTTAAAAAAGATGACAATGAAGTTTGAATAAAGAATATTTTTCGCTTAGTATTACAATCTTTTCCATATGCATTTGTTGAAAAGGACATCGCATACTACCCGGCCACGATCATGGCCAATGGTGCGACCATTAGCCGTGATCGTGGCCACGCCCCACGGTATGGTCTAAGTATCCAAATCCGGCACTAGATCGAACTGATCGTACATTCTGCATTTTGGTCAGAGCTGCTGCGAACGTTGGTTGTGGTTTAGTCATTCATATAATATTAAACTAAGGTACATACGTCACTAACGCACTGAAAATGAAGCGTACAAAAGGAGGTAAGTCCAGCAAGTCGCTTTAGTTTTCATCGATTCTATTTAAGCGCAAACGACAAACACTAGCCATCTTTTTCTTCTCTATGCTTTAGATTGCGCCCCATCTCACTCACACAGTGCCAACGT